>VWZG01001487.1:165504-208962 GCA_013396735.1 Grallaria varia | reverse complement strand
GGCTGTTCGTGCTCGGCGGCTGTTCCTGCTCCCCGGGATGCTCGGCGGCTGTTCCCGCTCCCCGGGCGCGCCGGCTCTGCCGGGGTTGTTCTCTAGGTGGCAGCCCCGGCCCGCAGCACCGCAGCGCCCGTGGGGAACGGAGCGACACGGGCTCGCTCGGGCTTTTAACCATCGCTCCTCAGTGTCACATCGCACCAAAGGGCTCCGAAGGGTCACCGAAAGGCGAAGGAAGCTCTCCAAACGAGCCCGCAGCAGGGCTCGTGTGCCTCAGGTTCCGCGCAGCGCCCTGCTGGGCCCGCGGCTCAGGCAGCCCCCAGCCTTGAATGGCCATTATTTTCCAGCGCTGGGGGGCATTGGGGATGAGCTGCTCGCTTATCCCAGCGTCTCAAACCTCCCGCTGCCGCCGCACTTGGAAGTTCTTCAGCGGCTTACAAACGTGAGCAGTCCTGTTTAGAGCATCTTTGGGATAAAACAACTTTTTGTTCCCAAAAAGGGGAATTGAAGGGGCTGAATAAAGCGCAGTGAACGTTTCTCTGATTGCAGAAGGAGTTAAAAGCGAAACAAGCGTGTTTCTAAGGCAGCGGGGGCTGGGAGCAGGAGCCAGCGCGGGCAGAGGGCTCGGCACCGACATCCGGCCGCCGCAGCCCCCCCGAGGCGCGCCCTGAGCCCCGGCCCGGCGATCGTATCGCGCTGCTGCTGCTGCTGCTGCTGCCGCTGCCGCTGCCGCTGCTGCCGCTGCTGCCGCTGCTGCTGCCGCTGCTCCTGCCGCGCCCCGGCGGCTCCGGAGCTGCTTGGCCTTAACTCAGGGGGTGTTACCCAGGGAGGGCGAGGATCAAAAGGAGCAACACTGTCCCAAATGATGGCTGGTGCAAAAATAACTCGATAAGTGGATTTAGGAGGTGTCGGTACCTGCCTAATGGCTGAGATGAGCAGAAACCCTACTCAGGGCTTTGCAGCTGGTGGGTCTGGTTATTAAATCCCTTCACAGAGTAAGATGGTGGTTGAACCTCTTGGCAGGAGCTTCCCATGGGACAAACAGTTCAGACAGAAGTGGAAGAAGGTAAAGGACACTGCCCTTCCCTCGTCTCTGCCACCTCCAGGGCTGAGGAGCAGAACGGGCTTCTGTGTGTTACTAAGAGTTATTGACATTCACAGGAGAAAGTACAGGATGTCTCTGTTGGTTTTTTACTTCTGTTTCACATCTTTCAGTGTGCCAGCTTAGTACATTTAAACTTTCATCTTGGTGACTCATTTTCATCTAATCTACCTCAGATTGGCAGTTGGAAAGACCTTGCTGGTGCCTAAAGCAGTTTGGTCTCCCAACAGCCTGGCTGGGAAATGAGGGGGCCTGGACAGGAGGGGACCAAGAGCAGCTTGATAGTAAAATTTTGCCCTTTGAGAGAATGATTCAGGTTTCTCCTCAGAGAGGAGAACCAAAGCAAGGCTGGAAAATGCAGCCACGACAATCATTTCCCACATAGTTTTTGCTATGAGAACCTTTCGTGTAGTACTGGAAAATATAAATAACTTGTCCAGTATGCAAAGCAGGTAAACGAACAGTGCATAACGTGGCCACGGTTAACACAAAAACTTGTATTTTTAAAGTAGGGACAACCCAAAACATACGCAAAGAACTTAGAACATCATCCAGTTTCAAATATTCAGATTATTATTATTTCGAAAACTATGCAAAGGGAAATGTATCCCTGACTCAACACAAAATTTCCCTAATCGAACCTGGAAAAACCCATCCACCACTTCCTCACTTCATCAGACATTTTCTATGAAATACCATACCTAAAAATCAAATAGAGATTTAGAATAGAAACTGGGCCATACTGGGGATATGATACCCTCATATCAGCTGGCCCTGTTTGATGGGGATGCTGGCAAAGCTTGGTCCTGATGTGCTCCAGCTGAGAGCTTGACTCTTCCCTCATCCTTTCCAAACAGCACTTGCCAAGATGTTTCTTCTGGCGCTGTAGGAGGACACGCTCCCAGCTCTCCACTGGAGCCAGGGCAGCTCCTGAGCACAGGGCCAGGTGAGGCAGCCCAGGTGCCCCAGGGCACTGCCAGGCATGGCTGGCACTAAGGCTGATGACTAGTGATTTCCCTTTTCTTGGTGGCCAGAAATACCTTGCCACTGAGAACTCCCTTGATGACACTTTTATTAACTGAAATGTTAATTGCCACCTAGCATGGAATGAATTAACCTTTTTTTCTTTAGAGATGCATCACCTTCACATGAGCAAAGTCCTGGCAATTGCCCTTCTGAATGCAGAGTTCTCTAAAAGGAGCTCCGTTGTGTATTTATTCTGCCCTGAGTTGATTGTGCTGGGAGAGCCACAGTGCTCTGAAAGCTGGAGGAGCTCTGTGGGGTGTGGGGGTCCCACCTGGCTCCCCTCCTGGCAGTGCTGGGGTCCCACCTGGCTCCTCTCCTGGGTGGGCTGGGGTCCCACCTGGCCCCCCTCCTGGCAGTGCTGAGGTCCCACCTGGCCCCTCTCCTGGCAGTGCTGGGGTCCCACCTGGCCCCCCTCCTGGGTGTGCTGGGGTCCCACCTGGCTCCCCTCCTGGCAGTGCTGGGGTCCCACCTGGCTCCTCTCCTGGCAGTGCTGGGGTCCCACCTGGCTCCCCTCCTGGCAGTGCTGGGGTCCCACACCAAAGCACCCCTGACACACCACCACACAAGGTGCCACTGTCCTTGCAGCCCTTCTTCTCATTTCCCAACACGTCCCCACGTCAAATGACCTCACTACCTTTGTGAAGTGTCCCACAAGGGCCCAGGTACCATCAATGAAGCAGCAAACGTTCCCCCCACGTGAAGAAGCTGCTGCAGTTGCCAACCAGAATTGCAGATTTGCATGGCACTGTCATACAAATTAATCGTACCAGGGTAAGATCCAGCTCTCTCACTAATTACAATGAACAAGCAGCCTTTTGTTTTCTTTTCAGGTCAAAGAGAAGACACTTGCAAGGAAATGCAGTCAGCTTTGCAGAGTGCCATGGGTGCCTGTGCCCCCCTGCTCGCCCGTGCCCACCCCCATGCCCGCTGGCACACAGGGCTGGCTGACGGGTCCCCTGGGCTGCGTCCTCAGCTGGTGTCACTCCAGCCGTGCTGGCATCTTTAAACTGCAAAAATCTACAGCAATGTAACATGTGGTCTTATCTGAGGGGAAACAATCAGCTTCACGGCTGCCTTGGTACAGGTTTCCTCAGATATTTTCCTTGATGGGACAGACCATAGGGAATGGCTCCAAACTCCCAGAGGGCAGCATTAGAGTAGATGTTAGGAAGAAATTCTTGGCTGTAAGGATGGGCAGGCCCTGGCACAGGTGTCCAGAGCAGCTGTGGCTGCCCCATCCCTGGGAGTGTCCAAGGCCAGGCTGGATGGAGCTTGGAGCCACCTGGGCTGGTGGAAGGTGTCTCTGCCCGTGGAATGGGGTGGGAATGGATCAGCTTTAAGGTCCCTTCCAACTGAAACCATTCTGTGATTCTACGATCAATACGTTCTGCTGTTATGATCTCTCACTATCTGTGCCCTCACACATGGCTCTTGCATCAAAGTGTTGCTCTGAAGTCACAGCTTTAGGAAATTCACCAGAACTTTAATCTGAAAAGTTTCTCAAGCCAGATATGCTGCTAATTCAACTTATCAAGTTGTTGTTGCTTTCTTATTTTAGTGATTTATGAATGAGATAAGATTGTAATCACATCCTGCACTTAGCTTCTCTATATAAGCCACTTTAGTATCTGCTAAAGAGATGAGCTTGAATTCAAAGCCCATTTCAGATTACAGGGGTCAAGCTCCCAAATTAATACTTTAAAAATGCATTCTTATTTGTTCTTCCTACTACTGAGCGCTGGGGTGTCCAGCTACTTTCTTCCTCTGAAGGAGATTCCCCATCTGCAGAAGGAAACTAAACACGCGGGAATCGACGAAATTCTTTGTTTGCTTAAGGCTGAAAATGAGACCGTAGAAGTAAATAATTTTCTACTTCCCTTATACCAGATTTACTTTTTGAGATGATTTCTAATTTGTAACTAACGGACTTCTGTTGTTTGCAGGGGAAGTTTGCCACACCGTGCCACTTAGAGGTAAGAACCTGTTATTTCCCATTCTATTATTATCAGTAAGTCTCCAGCTGGGAACTTGGAGCATAACCTCTGTCATAACAAGTATGAGGACAATTAAATGCAGGCTTTAATTGCTGTAGATGTAAATGCTGGCCCAAAATACTGATGTGATATAATATTTTTAAGAGATTATGAGAATGTGGCTAATAACCATTCTAAATGCTACCAAAGATAAACAGTACTCTACTTCAGTTTATATCAGTTCTTTTTTATGCTTTTCCAGAGACACTTCTGTTAGTGATTGCAAAGCCTGGTCTCCAAATGGCTGGCAATATAAAGAGAATTGTTAAGGTAGCGCTCTCTAAGTGTCCTACTTAGAGGCAAAATGAATCACTCTGATTTAGATGGAACTGAATCAAACTCCCAATGTGGTCACATTCACCATTGACAGAAACTGGACCACTTTTATTTCAAAGTTTCCATTTATAATAGTTATGAAGACTGTCCTTATAACACAACTTCATAGAAGAAGGTATTTCCAGAGAAACATGACAGCTGGCATATTTGGCATGATTTACCAACAGCTCTTTTCAGAAAAACAAGCTTTCTAGTTGTAAACTAGAACACTATTTCTTTTCCCTTTTTCTCTTAGAACTCAAATTGTGCACATAGTAACATCGAGATGTTTATTCAAGAATTACAAAAGATTGCCAATTGGAAGTGTATGAAGGAAGTGGAGAGCCGTATGCAAAACCTAGAAAAAACCTGCAACATTTTGAAGGTAAGCTCCTACTACTTGTTTGAATTGAATTTCAAACCTTTTCTTGTAATCGTCCATTTATCAAGAGGTTTTAACACCAGGGGATCTACCATTTTCATTTTTTAGCAAAGAAATTGTCACTCATTTTTAATTTTGGACCAGCTGCAGCTCCAAGGAAGGATATCAGAATTTGTCTCTCATACATAAATTCAGTCTTATAAAGACCATATCAATATAGTTCACGTAGACCCACAGTAATGAATATTACTTATTATGTGCAATTGCTAACAATCTGGGCAGCTTGTCCTTCAGCAAGGACTGGGCAATTAATAGCAGAAAAGAGAGAGCAGGAATACTGCTGAGAAAGAATCTGCCTTTTGAATCCAAAAGAGAAAAAGAGAAATTACTGGGATAGCAAACTGGTTTTGCACGGGCTAGCAGCTGAACCTGCGGCCGTGACTGTGCCGAGGCAATTCCCTGGAACAGGGCTGGGCTTTGGCAGGTGCCAAGGTCAGCCCCGAGCTGGTCCCTGCTGGACCTGCAGGACCAACCCTGGCCGAGGCTGCCCCAGCCCGCCCCACTGAGCCCCCAGCACTGCAGCTCCGGGGCCCACCCAGCCAGCCCCCCTCTCCCTCCCCGTCCCCACTACCTGCCTGGAGGAACCAAATGGTTTTTGGCCTGACTTCCCGTCTTCCAGTTGGGCAGATGACTTCCCTGCCTCCAAAAAACAACCCAGGGAAATGGGCAGCGTCGTGAAAGTCAAAGGCGAAGAGCTAATGACTGATGATTTGTAGGCACTGTGTGACAGGGTTTGAGGGCTGCGAGGGGCAGCGTCACCCCCGTCCCAGGGAGCTCAGGGGAATGTGCAGCACTGGGTGGGATTGCTCTCGGTCTCACGCATCAGTATCTGCTCTTCTCTCTTAGAAATCTCCACCCAAAGACGAAATCTGCTCAAAGACTCTGAGAAAACCATTCCCCCGATTTATAGAGAGCCTGGAAGAATTCTTGAAATGGGTCAACCACAAAAACTGCAGCAACGCTGGGAGCAGTGAGTTGGGTTTGTACCAGAATGGCAATTGCAGCTGCCATAAATCCTGGAAATTCCAGCAAGCCTTGGGCTAGGGAAGAGCTGCCCAGGCAGTGCGGGGCTCGGTGGGAAAGGGAGGAGAGCTATGGCTGTCACAAAGCAAAGTCTTTGCTAATTAATGCAAATATCCTGATGTTAATTAATGCTAATCTTTGCAAGCAGGCAAATTAAAACTGTACACAGCAATTTAAGCTTTGTATAACAAGCATGGCCAAGTATTGTCTTTTATTTTGTGTAGTTATCAAGTCTGAATGTTGTTAATGTCACCAGAGACTCGTAGTAAGGCTGGATGTCTGGGGGGCTTTGCACAAAGGGACAAAAAACCCCCCTGACCCACAGAGAGGGAGATCCAGCACAATCCCCAGGGGATGGAAGAGCCCCAACACCCACCATTCCCACCACCTGCTTTCACCCCAGCACAAAGCCCATGCTTTTAGTTTCTGCTGCTTTACAATGGGCTTTGACATGAACCTGTCCAGATAAACCTTCAGGTTCCATGTGCTGCACAATGTCCTCTCCCATTGTACTGAATGGTTTTGCTTTGCCTCTTTTACATTTTTTTCAATATACAGCATTTATACAGGTTATGACTAGATTCAAACCAGTGCTGAATCATATATTTTAAAAAGACAGAACATAATATTCCATGCACAAGACCTTGCATATCTCTGTGTAAATCAGTACTGGGTGTCAGATGCTGTTTTTCTGGTATATATTTTTTTATTTTTGCAAAAGCCTTAGGCCAAGACTTGAGAGGGAAGTCTTTTAAACATGCAGACTATCACAAAGCAGTGACCAAGGGCACTTCTGGTCCCAGGTTTACCAGTACTCCCAATCTGCAACACCACCCCCAACGTAAGAGACAGCAGAGCTCATGGCTGGCGGGTCTCCCAAGGGCTGCTGGTGCTGTTTCCCTGTTACAGGCAGCAGCAACACTGTGGTATCACAGGATCCACAGGCACCACACATTCCAAGGGTTTTGTCCTCAAGACATAGTGCAGATGGGGGAGCCCAGACTGCTCAAAACACTGATAGAACTATAATTTGCCATAACATTGAGCCCAAAGACAACTGGCATGTAACAGAATCTAGCTGATATCAGTTAAAAAAAAAATCTATAGGTTTTCTAAGCCCAGCAAAAGGCTGAGACATGAGTTTGACACTATGTGGTAAAAGATGATGGACTTGCCAGTTGGTTTTCTAACTCCGAAATATCGCAGATACCTCTTTGCAAGATGAGCCTTATCTCAGTGCTTAGACCTTTGCTGCTGCTAACACACTTCACCACTCTTACTCACAGCCTACCCAAGGCCAGTGACTTTTGGGCAAGGATTGGTGTTGAAGCCACTAATAATCATGGAAATTACTTGTCATGGAAGTATGATTTCTCACACGTCAACCAGACATCATTCATGTAGACACGCAAGCCAGAAGGTTTGCACCATTTCCCATCATGTCTTGCTCACTAACCAAAATCCAATCCAGAGTGAAACGCCAGAACTGATCTTTGCAGCTGGCAAAATGTTGGGAAGAGGAAGAAAGAGATACAACATTTATAAGCCCCATGGAGAAAGAAATCTGTCATATTTTCATGCTTCACTCCAAACATAAGGAGTTTTCTATCATGCTCAGCAGGCCCTGAGGCACCAGGCATCTCCAGGCTACAACAGCAGTGGAGACACGGTAGTAAAGGTCTTGGTGTAGCTGTCTGCACTCTCTGCATCCTTGGCAAGATAAGCACTTTGGAAACCCCCACACTGCAGGCACCTTTGAAAACTGAAATGAAATTAGAAATGGGCAAAGCTCAAAGCCTTTGAAAGCATTTGAAGTCCCAACACAGTTTGAATTTCAGCAGGGTTCTGCAGGGCAGTGTTCCCACAGCCAGGTGAAGGAGGAGTTTCCAGGGTCATGCATGAAAGGATGGGACCTACACAAAGAAACAAACCTGCTGAATTGCTGTCCTGGAATTATTCACAGCACATCCAGTAAATGAAACCAACTGCTCTCCTTCCACTCAGAGCAGCTGCTGAGTAATACTTGAATTTGCTCATACTCTCACAGCCCCATCTCACCTTCCGGAGGACTTTGAAACACATGAGGCCTAAAACAAACCATTTTTGAACTGGGTATCTTCCAATAGTTTCCATTCTTGATGTCACTGTTTAATGTTCTGTATCTGTGACCTCCCCTTAGCCCCAGGGCTGTCTCTGAGGGGATGCAGCTCCCTGCCCCACCCAGCCCAGCCATTTCAAAGGACAGTTTAAAAAGCAGAAAGAAATTGAAGAGCACTTTGTTTAGTTCCCCAAACCCTAGAGATGAACCAAGTGCTCCTGTCCAGCCCTGTGAGAAAGAAGGGATCAAACAGCACCATTCACTGGAGCTGGCCCTGTTCAAACACTCCCTGTAAGGGCTTTGCAGGATCTCACAGGATCAGAGACACTGCACCAGTTGAACTGGGATGGCCAACAGAAGAGTCATGTTATTGTCAGAAAGACATTTATTCTGTAGGAGTCCATGGTTTTGAGGAGTTCTTATTGCAGAACATCATTTATTACCTCCTGTGGTCAGGGTTGGCTGAGGTACAGTTGGGTTTTCCTGCTGAGCACCCACCTGCTCCAGCAGCTCCTCTGAGGCTTCACTTTAATGTAGTTCCGTTTAGATTTTAACATTCTGAACAAGGCATTTGGGCTTGGTATCCCATTGACTTGATCAGAAAGTCCTGTAGTACCCCCAGCATGACTCATATTTGATTTTTGAAGTTCATAATGGAGGGGAAAACGCCCAGCACACCCACTCGCCCTCGTCCTACACCCACCCTTACATCCGGGTCACCCCCTCTGGACAGATGTTTGCTTTTCCATACATCGACTTGCAGCCCTTCCATCAAGAAAACGCAGAAAAGGAAACCCGTTTAGAATGAAGGTTTGCCCTTTCAGGCTGGGTAGGTAGCAGTTTTCCTCACCAACTTTGTGAATGCATTCCTTTTGCGTTCACAGCATTTTCCATACGTGTTTCCCTACACACATTTCCCTTTCACACAAAGTGCTCAAGGTCAAAGCCACGCTCAGTCATTCCTCATACTTCTACAGGGTGAAACAACCAGGTAAACCTTACGAACACGCCAAAAATAACTCCCACCCCAGTGTCCCCGTGTCTTTTAAGATGTTGGGGGTGATAATAATGTGATAAAAAAACCTAAGCTAGGCAAAGCTTTTAGAAATACTCTGCTGCAGGTTATACTTAACGTCAGTCCTTCTACAGAAACCAG
Source organism: Grallaria varia (assembly GCA_013396735.1). Classification (NCBI taxonomy): domain Eukaryota; kingdom Metazoa; phylum Chordata; class Aves; order Passeriformes; family Formicariidae; genus Grallaria; species Grallaria varia. The sequence goes on along the minus strand of VWZG01001487.1, from coordinate 199,773 downwards.
AAGAGCCATAACTTAAGATGATTCCTGGTACCATCCAACAACCTGAAGCTGCTTGTTCAGATTTCACCCTCCTGCTCTCAGTTGTATTAGAGAGAAACTCACACAAGTCTCACCCACAGGATTTGATCCTGAGGAAACATGGTCAGAGAGCTTCAGCATGTAAATGCTCCCCATGGCTTTATCAGAGTGGAGAAATACAACAGGCACTGAGGCTACAGCGTCTGTTTGTCATAGCAGAAATATTTTAAACTCTCTTTTGTTGGGTACTAAGACACAAAGATCTGTTAGCCACATCCTTGAGTCGCAATGTTGTGAGCTATAGCAGGCAAAGAAGACACTCAATAAAAGAAACCACAATCTCCTCTAATAATAATAGCCCTAACTACAGGACAGAATGGAAAATAATTTTTAAAAATATTAGAAAAAAAGTCACTGGAAGAAATGGCAGGTACTAAATTACTCGTTTGAGCTGACGGTACATTGGTAATCCATAGACTGTAAGTCTGGTTATCATTGACAGTAACATTATTTAAAAAGTATAAAAGAATTTGTTTCCCAAAGTCATAAGACCTACAGAAACCCAATCTAAGTCTGGTCAGAAACAATCCTGAACCAACTCTAATTCTCTATATCCAATTTCCTAAGTTATTTGAATCTTCATCCAGACTTTGAAGCTTTTTAAGTGCAATGCTCTGAGTATTCTCAAAGGCAATGGGAAAAAAAAAAAGTGGATCTAATGTTCTTGGCAGCAGCACAATCTGTGTTATAATAACTTCCATAAGTACTGGGCTCGCGTGTCTCGAAGCATATTTTATCTGTGATACACTGCACATGCAAGGGCTTTTAATTTTTATTACTTGCAATTAAGCATTCCTACTCTGTCCTCACGACAGGGTCTAAGGTTTGGGCCCAGGACAGAACTCGGTAGGGGCCCGAGTGCACTTTTAACCACCCACCACGAGCAGACAAATCACCAGAAGGAACGAGAAAGCCCCGTCCCTGCCTCCCACCACTATCTGTGACAGCATCATCCCGTTCTCTGGGCTTGAGAGAGATGAGGCACAGCCCATCCAGCTCCCCACTGAGCCAGCAGGGACCCACAGCTCTGGACACAGGTCACTTGCATCCTCTCCCCATAAATCCAGAGCCACTATCCTTGAAAAGCCACAGCCACTCCAGAGCCTACTGGCAAATCCAAACAGACCACTATAAGGGTTACTCTTCCTGAACTTAAGTATTTCCCCCCAAAAATTGCATATTTCAAGTAAATCATGGAAAAAAGAACAACACCTGGAATCAGAGCTATAAACAGTTCTCCTGGTGGCCAGAAGGACCCTGAATGTATCAGTGATTTCCAAAGTACACCATGGCAATGAACTTACCTTATTGCTTCTTTCTTCTTGCCAAGGTGCTACACAGAACTGAGCCACCTGTGATCATTGACTGCCCGGGATGGGAGAGCTTTTAAAAGAATTTTACCTTTAGAGAAGTTACAGAGGAAGCTACAAAACAAACCAGAAAGAGGTGTGATAGACTCAGAGAGACCTCCCTCCCTCCCTGAGATGAAGGGGGGAGATAAGGCTGTGGTTGACTTGGTGGGAGCTGAGCTCAAGTGATGGTCATCTCTGCCTCCCACCCCGCTCCCTGCTCCCTCCAGAACTCACTCCCCAAAAGCAGAAAGTGAAATTAAAACGGCCTTACTTCAGTTTTTGGTACGAACGCAGCGCTGCTGGAGGGTCAGAGATGGATAACCTTGGATGAGGGACTCTCTGCCCCAGGGATGGGTCCTGCCTGCCCAAACCTCCCTGCAGAGCCCACCTGGTTCCACCCTCTGCAAACACAGGGCAGGCTCAGGCCCCGGGTATCAGGTCTAGTTCACAGACTGGCAATCCAGCAGGAAATAGAACCCCCTTTCCAGAAGCTCAAATGCACTTCTCATTTTGCAACATCATCAAGATTCAAATCAACCATCAGAAACATCCTTTATCCAGTTGTTACTCACCGAGCCTCTCAGTTCTAGAGAACATATCCCTACCCAGCAGCTCTTCTGCTTCTGTGGCTTTCGAGTTACAGCAACCCCTGTTTACCTGAAGGAACAGGCAGGAGGGCACAATGTGAGCTCTCACCCCCAGCCAGCACTATCTCTTTGCGAGGCACTGCAGGCTGTGGTTGATCAATGTAAGCCCATAGCAGGGGGTCACACACCTGAACGCTGTGCACACCAGGTGAAAGGCTTTGCCCAGGGCTGGCACCTGCAGGAGCTGCACAGCTGCCCTCCCTTAAAACACCACCACTGTCAGGCACAGCTGCAGCAAATGGTGAGGCTGGTCCCCAGCAGCTCCTGCAGGTGCTGTCTCACACCTGGCACAGATCTCTTTTGTGCTAACAAAGCAATAACTCTTGATGGTAAAATCCTGTTTGAATTTCCACCAAATTTTGATGGAATAGCAGTACCAGTTCCTGCCTGTGAACCCTGGCCCAGCTTAGAAACACAGCTACTGGTCTGTAGCAAACAGCAGGACTGGGAAAGGACAGGACTAAGTCCTTGGGGAAGAGCAGAGCTTCCTTTGCCAGCTTCTTGGAAAGCCCCTTCTCCATCCTCTGTCCCTCTGCCCTTTCCACACCACTTTGCCTCTCAACAATTTACTTTTATCAGAAGGGTTAAAAAGTGTTTTGTTGATAACAAGCCAAAGCAACCACAGGGTCCTTGTCACCCTGTGTCCCAGGAACACTGACCCAGCAGGGCTAAGGTGGGCCATGCTCAACTGCCTCGTTTGATGTTCTGAACAACAGGGACCCCAGGCGTGCTTCCACTGCAGAGGGGCTCAGATGCCACCCCACAGCCTTCTCAGCTCAGGGCAAGCCCACTGTGAGTTATAAAAGCCACTCCAAGTGTGTGAAATATCTTGTATTTATTGCAGGTAACATGCCAAGGAGACAAGGTCACTTGTTTCCCCTGCCCCTCTCCAAAGACAGTGCATCAACTTACTGAGTCCAATTGTTTGGTACTTCAGCTTGTCCTGTGGAAATACAATTTTTTCAGTTGTGCAATTCACAACAGTCACTTTGTCCTTTCACCTGGCCATGGCCTGGGGCCCCTACGCTGTGCTGGCCACTGCTCCTGCTGCTAGGCACTGCACAGGCTCCTCGAAGGCATCAAGGGATGAGCATCACTCATAAGAGAGAACTCAGCATTTTAGTAACAATTTGGTTTTAATAATACTTGGCGCATTTTAAAGTTGTTGGGTTGTTTTTCTGGGGTTTTTTGTTTGGATTTTTTTTTTTTTTTAAATGAAGCAAAGCTGGTTCCTAGGAAACAATTCAGCCCTGGAGTGGTCAGGCAGTTGGACTAGACGATTGCTGCAGGACCCTTCCAGCTGAACAATTCCATTAATTCCAGCCTCCCAAGCTCCAAGTGTTCCTTCTCACACTCTCCAGTGTCTCTGGCCAGCAGCTGGCCCAGCTGGATGGGATCAGCCCCCTGTTCCCTGCACAGCTCTGGAGCCACGCTTGTGACTACGTGGCAGCCTGAGCAGGGGCCAGTGGCACTTACAAGGGACCCTGAGCAGGGGACACCCTGCACACGATGGTGGCTCCAGAGCTGGCTTTGACCAAGCTGGGCAAAGAGAAAGTGACAGCGCTGCCTTTGAAGAATCTCCCAGATTAATATTTCCCACAGGATTAAGCCTGAATTGCAAACTCAGTGTGACCTTATATATAGATAATCAATGGGTCAAGTGTCCAGCTAACAGGGACTCTTATGCATCAGCAGTTCACAAAGTTTTCCTGATAACACAAGCATGGCTGGGTAAATCCTTCCCTTGAGAAAGGGATTTCTTGGCCGTCTCTGTGGTCTGGGACACAGGAGGGATTTGACCTGACAAGTGTTTCGAAGGACAGTGGGATGAGCACAGTGCTGCTGGGTGTGTTCACAGGACTAGCCCCGAAGCCCTTCTGACCCTTTGGGTGCAGCTGCTGGGCCCTGCTGGCCCTGGTGCCGGGTCCCAGCAGTTGGGCTGTCCCCTCGGTGGCACAGCTGGCCCCACACACCTGGCTCTTGGCACTGAGCAGTGCTGAGCTGTCACACTCGTAACTGATGGGCTGGGAGATGCGATTGCCTTTATCTGGGTGTTGATCCCCAGAGTCGTACAGGGGCATTTCTCAGAGAACATTTAGTGCCTGGTGGTGGTTTCTTAGAGACAAAAATCTCCCTGGCCTGTTTATTCTGCACCAGCAGCAGCCATCGAGGTGGGCAGAGGAAACAGGGAAAGGAGAGTTGGGAGAGGATGGGCTGAGCTCTGCTCCTACCAAAGTTATTGCAGAAACAGGTCTGGTACTCCCAGGGGTGATTCTCCTTGGTACTTTTGTTTGCTTCGGCCATCTGGGGCCACTGGGGGATGTGAATATTACTCTGAACTCAGAGAAAAGCTCCCACTGGCACTGGCTCCGTTCCTGAGAGTGCTGCTGTGAGTTCTGGTGAGTCCTCAGCAGCTCAGGGACCTTCACCTTGCACTCTGCTGTTGTGTCACTCGGTGCTGCCAGACGTGGCTCTGCCCAGCCAGGACACAGCCCAGGATCCTCGGCTGCTCCCCTCCACCTGTGAGTGCCCCCCAAACTGCACAGATGTTTCCTGTGCACCACTTCAAAACCAACTCCAGCTCACCATTTCCTCTTTCCTGTGAATAAACCTATGCTAGTTGTCTTGAAAATCCAAGATATTGTTTACTCAGAGCAAAACGCAGAGATGAAAACCACAGCAACGCAGCCTGTGCAAAGCTTCTGACTCCAAGTGCTTTTCTGTCACAGGGGACTCTTTGGGAAGGAGGATTCAAAGCTGGAACCACCCTCCTTTTCTGACTCATGTCCACCTCAGAGGGATGGGAGACAGCCCCTCCTGAAGGGTTACAGGGGCAGTAACTGCAGCAGTCAGGACAGGATTATCTGAATCACTGTGAGGACAAGTGCTGGTTAAACAAACACATCCTCACCATACACGGTCCCTGCAGGATGAGACAGAGTCAAGACTAAACTTGCGAAACTGCTCTCTTTGAATTCCCATCACTAGAGCTCTCAGCTGTCAGGTGTTTGGATTTTCTGGATTCCTGACAGGGATTCCTGTTCTTTGGGCCAGGGGAACACGTGCAGTCCTGAGCCGTGCCCAGCACCATCCCTGGGTACAGGACGAGGCTGGAGGACATTCCTCTCCTGGGCTGCCTTTTACACACACATCCATCCCCATCATCTCAAATAAAACGTGGCATCACTGAAAAAGGACCCTTCCCGTTCCCACAGTAGGGATTTTAGAGCTCAGCTGAGATACAGAACTCTCTCGTGTAACATAAATAAGGCCCCTCCAAGCAGAGCATCCCAACTGCTCTCTGCCCTGGCTGGCACAGCCTCCCCTGTCCACCTCAGCCAAAGCCTTGCCCCAGTCCCACTGCACATTTTAGCCTGGATGCCAGTTTTCCCCTCTATGGTGATTAGATTGATGATTTTCACTTGTTTTTTCTCTAAATCAGGTAAGAGAAATATCTTCTCATGCAGACAAAAACGATAAGCAGTTCAGTGAGTCTGTGCAGCTGACCATGAGTATTTTGGGTCACTGCCTTGCCCATGTGGAGGGCTGTGTAACAGCTCAGTGACACAGCCCATATCCACGCTGCAGCACTCAGGCCAGGGGTTATGAAACCACACGCTCAGGCTGGATGTGGATTACTGGCATGGGCTGGGGGTGGTTCTTCTTCTTATGACTACACAAGCCGCGATAAGAGACCGTCTTTCCATGAGAGCTGACACAGTGTCTGCCTCCCCAGCACCTGCCAGGCAGGGCAGGGCCTTGCAGAGCTCATCTCCAGCAAACCCCACCAGCTGTGACCTGGAGAGGCCCAAAGTGCCAGGTCAGAGTGCCCGGCACCCCCCGGCCCAGAGTCAGCCTTTGCAGGGTCTGTATCTGCACTAAGTGCTTAAACCCTGTGAAATACAGAACAGTCCACAGGATGTCAGGAGACAAACCATTTCATTCTCTGCAAGACTTGAGTACTTGCCTTACCAGGGAGCATCCTCTGCCCACTTAGAGAAAGGCATTTCAAATACTGGAACAAATCAGGGTTTCTTTTAGATCTAAGAACTATCTTATAGGGTTAATTTAAAGCTGACTGCAATACTCTGGTCATCTTCTACAAATGATAGGAGACAGAATAGGGATAATTATCTGCCAGACTACACAAACATGCCTGGGAGGTTCCTGAATCCCACAAACCACATACACTCTTTTCTCTCCAATTACTGTATTTATTATCTATTACTCTTCAGCTCAGACTAGCAGTAAGCAAATCCTGCACACTGCACTAAAAGGAGTTTAGAATTCAAATAGTACTGGTTCACTCTCATCACCTCTTACTTTAGACGGGAGCAAGGTGGAAGACAACTCAGAAAACAGGATTGGATTTTACCCAGAGAAAACAAGCAACCAAGATTATCTTCAGAAGTTCAGTATAACACATAGTTAACAATAGCAGTTCCCAGCCAACTACACTATTTCAGCAGTGAGATGTTTAGTGTTTGGCCAGAGTCCTGATGTGAACTTTATGTGTCAACATACCACGTTGACAGAAAGTCTAAGTACGTTCCTCTTCCTCACCCTGAAACCCAAACTGTTCCAACCAGAGATTGTGGCTTTGGCTCATCATCAGCTCTTCTTCACATCTCTGAGACTGTCACAGATCAAATGCTTTGTTGTAAGCAATGCTCTTTATTTCCCAAGTTTATGTTACGCTGAGAGATTTTACTAAGAAAACTGGAGGTCAACAGTGAAATATTCTGAACAGCCAGCCAGCAACCACAAAACTCATGGCAAGCAAAGGAGTGCCTGGGGAGGTTATAGAGCAGCTATTGAGCTCTGCTGTGCCAGGTCATTAAAGCTTTTAGGAAAAAGTACTGCAACTCCTACAGCTACCTGCTGTAACTATCCAAACAAAGCTTATCAACAAGATCAAATTCTCATTTCAGAATCATTAAGTGGAGCTCAGCAAGTCTCTGCCTGGGCAATCCAAGACCTCTCTTCAATAAGTTGTGCATGTTTAAGAGGAAAAATTAAAACTTGAGTGAATACAGACACTTGCATGCTGCATCTAAATGAAACAATAAATTCATATGAAGTACCAGGGCACATAAAATGATATTGCTGAGTTACATTGTTTTATTACTGATGGAATAAACTGATGACATCTCTTATACCTCACATGCAGAAGTCCTCTGTTGTCCAGGTCTCTCCCAGGAGGGGAGCAGGTGCAATGCTCCACACCCTGCCAGCACCTGTTCTCAGCCTCACCTCAGTCAGCCTCTGCACACCTCAGGGCAGGGGGGAAGCACAGAGCAAGCCAGCATTGCTCATATGACAATCCTGACTGCACCTGGACCTTTCAGTGCAATTAAAGCTTCTTTCACTTTCTCAAGCCAATTACAGGTGTTGGGATATTAACTATTGCCCAAAGTTCATCTTCAAGAAGTAACTTAGGGTTGTAAAACTGTTACCAGTTTTGGCTTTCGGTTTACCTACAGTCACCCATATTCCCATGAAATCATCCCCAAACCACACATGGCCAGGGAGAAATCCAAAGTCAACCCACCTGCACAGCCACACATCAGTACAACAGCCTGGTACCAACAAGTTCCCACCTTTCTGAAACATTTGCCTATTTCTCCAAAACTTGCCCCCCCCCCCCCCACCCCCGCCACCTCCCCAGCAATTAACTATCATTTCTTCTGAAGTAAGTCAGAAATGGAACTTTCTTTCTGTCCTCTACATGTTGGCTTGTGGCCATTACTCACATGCTAGAAAAGTAAATAAGCAAAGGAGAATTAAAGGACAGGATTATTCCCAGTCTGTTTGAAGGACAAGACAAAAGCCTGCTCCAATCTGCAAAAGCACATTATGATTTGCTTGCAAACCATACTACTGACTTCCACAGGTGTTGAGCTCAGGTGCTCCTGTGCTAAATACACTATTTCAGCAGCAGATCTCTGCTTTTAGAATCAATGGTTGTCAACTGCCTTGAAAAGCTTCAGATTTTTGCACTGCATTAAAAATAGAAGTGTCTCAAGAGGAGAAGTAACACCACAGCAAAAGGGTCCTCATAAGTGTAAAATACTGAGACTATGGTTGCATTGGGACAAAACACACAGCTGACTTCCTCCCAGGACACATTTTAATTTCAACACACAAATTCAACCTTTCCAGCTTCAGTAGATGGTGCAACAGTTCTGTCTTGTATGCTGGAGTTTAAATAAAAACTGACCAAAATCATGATGTATTTTCTACAGGGAAAGGGCCACAAAGCAACAAGGCCTCAAAGGAAAAAGAGGTCCACTGTTCCCCAAAACCAAGCATTGATGCACATTAAGGACATCAAATAGAGAATCACTTCATGGAAAGAACATTTATTTTTTGTTTCAAAACTTGTGATCCATAGAAATACAATAAAATCAACATGTACACAAAAGTTTAAAAAAACCCAACTTTGGTTCAAAGAAATATTTAACATCTAAATCTTCTGAGGTACAAAAGGCACAAGACCAAGCACCCAAACATAGTGAATTGCCCACAGCACTGTTTGCACCACTACTACAGAGGAAGACTGGAGGGAGGAAGGCAGGGGGACATGGAAATAACAGCACCCAAAGCACAAGGATGTGTACAATGCCATTTACTTTCTTTCACAGGTGTTACATATTTTGTTGTCCTTTGTGTGTAAAGTGCCAGGACTCGTGGAGAAAAAGATGGATCATTTCTTAGAAATGAATTGAAACAAACAACAGTAGAAAAGGAAACAAACAAAGGTCTGTAGCAGGCTGGGGTTCAGTCAACTTCTGTTCTCCCACAAGGTCTTAAGAATTCATTTCCTCTTTCGTGAAACCATTTGTTTGATACTGTGGAAATAAGGAAGCAGAATTAATTATCACCACATACATAGTGTGAGTACCACCACAACCCAGATGGTTCCATCAGGTAAAATCTCATCTCTCAGCCTGAGGATCCATGCTTATAGTTCTCTACTCAGCCCAGGGGAAAGACATAGAAAGATGTAAAGGGCTGGGGAAGAAAGGCTCTTCCCAACTGCACAAACCAAGAGTACCAGAGCAGTGTGTTCTGGGTCTGGCATCACTGACAGGCCAGCACCCTCTGGCACTGCAGGGGGACACCCTGGAGGCTGGGGAAGGCAGGGATGGGAATGGATGACATGAAGCTTGAGAAGCTTTCAGCAGTAAGCAGAAATTCCTTGTATCCTGACATTCCCATGTACCTGACAAGGAGCTCTCATCCTTTGGCAGTTAAAATTGTGTGCAAATTTTTGTAAGAACAGACCTGATTCTGGCCAAATGATAATCCAAGTCATCCTGATGCTGATCCACTATACAAACAAACCCAGTGACATTCTTACACTCTGTGCTGTCATTGTCACAAAAACTCACTAGAAAAGTTACAGCTGGATGATGCAGCTGCATGGCACTTTGGAGGTCGATGGGGGGAAATTTCTTGATGGCCAAACAACTCTGGTGGTTCAAATGGCAACACCCAGGTCATTAAACACTGTTATAAGGGGTCAGAACATCCCCAGCTCTGGAAACACATGAGCCTTCCTCCAGGTTTTGCTTCTAAAGGAGAATCACTTACCCCATTTACACCCCACTAGCACTGGACAAGCTGCATGCCTTGTTCTGTAATCCCCCTCGCCACTTCTGAAGAGATTGTACCAAAACACTGCTGTTCCCTGAGAAGTGAAATCAGAGTGGGTTAATCAGACCAAGTCAATATCACAAAGCAGGTCACAGGGAGGGGAGGGGATGCCTCTGAGTTCAGCTACAGGCTCTTAGGAAGCACTTTAACAGGTCACCACCAACAGCACGTGAAAGCCCCTGGTCCCACTCAAACTCAGATGTGCAGAGTACACAGCAGTTCTACCTGAACACAGGTTTGTTTAGTTTAAAACATCTGTACAGAGAAACTGTTCACTTTATACATTACACAAATAGGGAGATGCTCTTTAGTCTGCAAGATCAGCAAGGAGCACTTTGTCACATCAGCTGACTTCTACATGGACTGTGCTGAGGGAGAGACAGCAACTGGAGGGGGAAGAAATCAACTGAAACACAAACAGGCTTTACCTTCTTGGGCCATATTGCTGCCCCAAAATCTGGGAAAACTGTGGCTCCTCCAGCTTCTACATCGCTCATCTGAGAAAACAAAGCCCACGCTGTCCATTTAAAGGCCTTTTATACACAGAGTCCCACAAGGTAAAGTGCCCCAAGGCCTGAGATTTCCACTTGCACCTCTACAAGGGGCACTGATTGCAAAGCATGAGCTGCAACCAGCACCACTTGCAGAAGTAGCAGTACCTGTTACTGAGGAATTTTATTTCAGCTGAAGGCTTTTGTACAGATTACATATGTCTAGATAATATATAACCTACATCAGCTAGCCCCCAGCAGTTGTGTGCCTGCAGTGCTAAAAAGCCAATAGTCACAAGGGAGAGGACTTCAGAGAACGTGGGTTTCAAGAATTTCATTGCAGTTTATGATCCAATTAGGAAAACAAGTGTCTGTCAAACCACATGTTTCCTCATAAATTGAAACCATGCCTTTGGAACTCATTTTCATTATTTAGTTATGCATCTTGGTCAACCACTTCAAAAACTATACAAACTATTAGAAAAACCTTACTTTCTGCACTGTATCTATGCTGTTCACCAGCAATGCTGTGCCACAACTGCTTTATGCAGCTCCAGCTTTAACACCTACAGTTATGAGACTAAGGAAAAGCATTCATCTTTATGCTTTGTCCTTCTACACAGGCATGGACTTAACCCGACTGAATCCCTCAGTAGCAATGGATTCATTATAAAATCTAGACTTGACCCAAGACCCACTGAAGTTCCTGGAAACACTCAAAAATAGAAAGCCTTCCCACTGATTTCAGTAAGGTTTTTGGGTCACATTCTGATTAAAAAGAAAACAATGAGTCAGATCCAGCTCTTACTAAATTTAAAAACGACTATTGATACAATAGAGAGTGTGGGGGCTTGGGCAGTGTAACTTGGATTTCTGTTTAAAGCAGATGTTATTACCACTCTAGTGTCCTCCTGGTTGGTACCTACAATAAAAGGGCACAAGATCCCACAGGTACACAGGTTTTTGCCCTTCCAGCTAGAAAGGTGTGCATGCAACTTTGCAACATCTGTGTCTTAATAACACAACCACACTCTTTAATCAAGGTGTTGGGACATGTATGATGTTTCAGATGGGACAAACAGGCAAAGTGCCTTTGACCACCTACAGCTGGCAGAGAATAAGGGGTGTATAAATGCCTCTAAATCAAGGCTTGTCCAAAATTCTGAGAAGCAAACAAAATACAGATTTTCAGTCAACTTTCAAATGAAAACTGCTGTATAATGCATGCAACTGATGGATCTGTCTGTTCTGCACTAGTAATCCAGTTGCACCAAGTTCATCAGCTCTGCCTCCTGCACTTGCTGAAGCAGCAGCTATGCCAGAGCAACCACAGCTTTGACACACAGCTGAGGCTGACAGACCACACCACGTGCTGTCAAACAGTGTGGAGGAAGGTGACTGTCACTCATCATGGGGCAGACAGTCCACTTCTCCAAAAGCACACCATGTGAGTACCCCATACGTTTGCCTTGGAGAAATAAGCCAAATTCTCCTCTCCCCAAATGGAATCAAAGTAAAAGATTCCACAGCAGAGCGGCCAAAAGGGGAAGATGGGTCCTACATTCAATTTTTCTGCTCTAGGGTTAAGTAACACCCCAAATTCTGCCAATTCAGATGGGACAGCACCTGATGCTGCAAGAATAAGAAAATGCCTAATTCCGGGTGCCAGGGTTTCTCATCAAATAATCAACTGCACAAGCTGTAAACAAGATGCTGCTAAAGTTAGGCTCAATGCACAAAGGATCATCATACTTACATAGTTTAAAAAAGTGGCCACACGATTTCCAGTCCCTAACCGCTTGAAAGCATCTGGCTCATCTTTCTATAAAATTAAATGAGAATAACTGCAAATTTCAAGCTCCCAGACAGCAGACAGACAGAGATACTTACATAGTTAAGAAACGTCGCTAGCCTATTTCCTTCCGATTTGAGTGTGCTGTCAAAGGGTCGCTGCAACAGACAACAACTTTAACCCCAGTTCCACAGAGGCTCACACTAGAGCTGCACACAGCTCTGCAGAGACCCTTAAACCCAGTTTCGAGTTGGAACAGCAAGGGGACAATTCACACAGGGCAACACTGAAGCCATCCCAAGCTGCAGCCAGGGCGCACAGCTGCATGCACAGAGCACTGGTGCCACAGGAGAGGATGTGCTGCAGCAGTTCTGAGAGAGGAGAAGCAACAGCTCGCAGGGCCTGGGGCACAGAGGTGGTGATCCCACTAGGGTTAACAACAGCCCATTGCTCTGGGCACTGATCCAAAGCCAACAACTGAGCTGAACACAAAACCCAATCTTCAGCAGGCTGCAGGTAACACAGATTCTCATAAGTGTAACAACCCAAAGAAATACTGCCAACAGAAGAGAAAAGGCATTTTCTGCCAGCAGACAAAACCGTAGAGGAGCAATAATGAACTTCTTTCAGGTGGTTGCCTCTCTAGCACAAAGGACCACATCAAAAAGATCTTTAATCTGTAAGAAACAGTTTCATTTGTTGAAGTAGGAGATCTCACTGGTGCCAATTTAGAAGCAGAAAAACACATCTAAAACACCAGTGTCTCTCTTGCCTTCAAAAAACAAAATTAAAAGTTTATTTATATTGCTAATAGCCAGGAAGTCATTTCAGTCAGGAGACCTTAAAGTGCATATTTAACTTTTTAAAAAAAAAGAATAAATCACTATTTAAAAAGATGAACAGCAAGAAAAACAACAGCTGCTGTCTCCAAGATGTTCGATTTACTTGAAGCATATTTTAAGAAATAAGAGGTCTTTCCTGAAATGGATTCACAAAAACCCCAAGACTCTTCAAATGCAAATTCAACCCAAATGAGACAATGTAGGAACACTGAGATACAGGGGGTTCCCTGGTTACTGCCACTGCTGTGAAACCCAGGTCCAACCATGGATCTCTGATCTTCCATAGGAAAAAAAAAAAATCTCTAACTTGAACAATTAATAAAATCACCAAGTTGCCATATGCAACCATTGAAATGCCCCTATTTGAGAACTGTGAGGGAGCAAAAAGCTGCAAGGCTGACCAGGAGCTGGGGAGACACAAGAGCTCCTCTCTTTCAACCCTGAACATCTGGGCTGCACAGAGAGCCTGCAGGGGCAGCCCAGCACCACGGCAGCCTGCACAGCCTGGCCTCAGCTGATGCGGCAGCCAAGGGTGTGTTCCAAGTGGAGCTCTGCCCCAGCTGCCTATTCCAGCAGCAAAGCCCACACTGGCCAGTTTGATGCCTGAGCTCCTGCAGTTCAGAGGCTTTGAAGAGAATTTAAGAGCATTTGCTTGACTCAGGAAACGAAGCAGCCAAAGTTAAGAGGAAAGTTCTCCCCAGGAGCCAAAGCTAACGAATATGAGCTTCCATGGTGTCAAAACTCAGGAATTTTTATTTTTTAACCAGTGCTAAGTTGGGTGGCTTCAGTTCTGCACTCGGTTATGGGGTTGTGTGCTCCAGCTGCAGCAACCCCTTCTACCAGGTAGAGCCACAAGGACAGCGTGAATTAAGCCAGATTCCATTGAAATACGACAGAAACCAAGGCATCAGATGGGGTTTATATTTGGACCTCCCGGTCACCACGTTCTTCAGTATGGTTAGCACATTCATGAACAGGTTCAGGGTCATTATTAGGAATCTGCTCTTGTTTTCTCCCTCCTTGCAGCAAACCAGAGCTGTTCTCTGCCAGGTAGAGCCCTCTAGTGCCTGGTGTGGACCCAGCACCCACCACCTGCACCTTCACCTGCCCCCTGGAGCACCGTCCTCCTCAACACCAACCCAGGAAACCCTCAGTCAGTGAGATTGGGAAAAACCTGAGATCATCAAAAGTCCAGCCTTTGACCAAACATCACCTTGTCAACCAGACCGTGGCACTGAGTGCCACATCCAGTCGTTCCTTAAACACCTCCAGGGATAGTGACTTTACATCCTTCCAATGTTCAATCACCCTTTCTGTGAAAAAATTCCTCCTAGTGAATACGACACTGCCCAAATGCTACAAACTAACCTCATAATACCCTCTTCAGACCCCAGAGCTGCAGTCCCATTAAGGCTTTTGCCAGAAGGGCTGTAACAACCCCATGAGGATTTCCATAATGCTACTTGTTTGAAAGGAAGGTGAAGGATCTCTCCTCCTCAACCAGCTCCTGCAGAACACTTTAAATCATCCAGCAAAATAGGATTGTTGAACTCAGAAGCCTAATGGAAGAAGGCAAATTCCCAGCCCAGGGCTTGCAGACCTCAGTTTGCAGATGAAGCAATGGAAAGAGCACATTCAAGTGCTGCGTGACTCTTTTCCTGTCTGTACTGTGCAAGGAATCAAGGTCACAAAGATACGCAGGAAGTGCAAAGGCATTTTTCAAAAGTCATAATCCATCCATGCAATAGACCTACACATTAAATGCTTTAACAAAAAACAGATTCAACAGTTTTTTCTCAAACTAGACATTTTCCCCCTCCCCATCCCTCTAAGAAATAATTGCAAGTGTGATCTTACCCTAGAAAAATCAAAGTGTGGCTCGTACTGCCCTCCCATTCCGTAGTTGGCAACCTACAGCATGGAAGGAAGCACAAACACCCACTGAACTGCAAGAACTGCTGCAGAAAAGCATTTGCTCTCAGAAATCCAAAACATGTTCATGAAAAAAAGCACTTTGTGGCAAGATTGTTCTCTATAGCACACTTCATTTCTTTTTAGATTGCCAGAAGTGAGGTACACAGACGAGAAACAATTTAAGTGGTTTTTCCCTGTTGTGGTTCAAGGGTTTCTACTTATCACTAAAACAGCCTCTTTAACATGAATTAGCAGCAATAGTTTTACCACACTCTTGTTTCCCTGCCCTGAAGAGAAGGCAGCTGAGCATGTACAATTCTGTGTCCTGCCTGGGAGACAGAATTAGATCCTGTACCACTCCTGTATGATCTGTTACATACACGTGCCCCTCCAGGAACACACCAGGCTCAAAGTGTCTTAAAAGCACCTCTTTGCTTACTTTATCTGACCTTCACACAACATATGATTTGGCTACTGAGGCTGCATTTAACATGTCTCCCAGATCCTTACACAGTTACCTGGTTCCTGTGGTTAGCCTGTAATCAACAGTATTTTAATCAGGCTGTGAAAAAGGCACTCAGAGCATGGAGGAGGATAAGCAGCAAAGAGGGTAAGGTACAGCTGTTCTGGCAGTGCTGTACCACTGCTCCTCTCCTTCCTCTCCCCAGCAGCCAGAGATCAGAATTTATATGAGACTACAGCAGGACTATGACAAATATTTCAGTGTCTGAAAGGTTCAAATAGGAAGGAGGTCCAGCTTTTGCAGACTTGAAAATAAGCAACAGGCATTTTCCTCAAAACAAACTGGTAAATCACAGATCCCTGCACAAAGTTATCTTCCATTTCTTTGATATCTCCACCCTTCTCTGCCAAGCACATACAGGGAAAACATCCACTCTCACCAGACCACCCTGACCAGCAGCTGATTCCACCAGGATGACACCAGTGTACCCACCTGCAAGAGCTCAGCTGTTTTCACTGTCAGCCCTGTGATCTGCTGCATCCGCTGATTCACCTTGGCCACAACAGGATCATCATCTTCCTCCAGCCACGAGCTAGGACAAGGGAAGGATAGAAACATTATTTTGGAATACCAACCACAAGAATACGTTTCCCAAGGCAGAAGGATTCTTCTGCCCTCAGCTAAAAAAGCCATTTTCCATGCATTTGTTGGGGAAGCTTTGGTTACATGCAAAGCAGTTCAAGTTTTCAGCTGTAGGTAGGAAACAGACAACAGCTGTTGAGCACAAAAACCTTAAAGCTAAACTCTTCTCTTACCTCTTGGACACCCTGTAGCTAGCCACTGTAAGGACACCGGTTTTGGGATCACGTACTGTGGCTCGTGCCAGCTGTGGCAAAAAAGAAATCCCAAGGGGGAAGAAATACATCAACTACAGGACAGAAAATTTTCATAATCTCAGTCTTAACCAAAATCAAAACCTGATTTATCCAGCTTCAGTATATTACTGGATGAAAGTTAGAGCTCCAACCTTAGAGTTTGTTCTGATTTCATGCTCAAACAGTACATGCAAAGACACAAGTACAATCCAGCACCTGCATTTGATCCTGGAAAAAGTCTGACTGCACAAGCCATGATATTCATTAAATCCATGAGCTGCTTGCTGAACAGGTTTTGAAGCCACTTTTAAACAGCTGGAGTCAATATTAGCAAGAGGGACAACAACAAATGCTAACAACACATGAAGCCCAAGTTCCCAGCAAAGAGAAAACCATGGGATACTCCATAAATTTAATCAGCCTGCTCCTCACGTGGACTAAATACCCAACCTCGCTCTCAAATGAAAAATAAGTGAAAAGTTTTACAGAATGAGTTACAAATTATGGGGCAGGCAAACCTACAGTGGTAGAAAACTCCTAAGGGCAACTCTCAACATTCCCATGCTCAGATTTTCCAGCTGGAAGATGCCTGGAACATCTGGTTGAGAGACAGTTTAAGATGTGTTACCACATGATGAAGATACCTCTGCAAAAGCACAGCTCACCTATACATTTTAAACACTGAGTTCATCACCACATTCAGGCCCTATCACCAGATTTGCAGGAAAAATTTGGAACTTGGCAAAACTGATGAGGTTTGCCGCAGTGTCAGTGATAGACGACTGCTAACAACACACCAGGTCACTTTGGTTTCATACTTGCAGCTGAGAACAAGAACTGAGACTCTTTGACTGTAAGCTCAGACCACATTTAAATTTAAATCCTGCAAACCACAAACACTCTAAATCATGCCTCCTTCCTTCCACTTAATCATAGGTCATAGAAAGCCTTTTTATTTGCATCTTCTTTGGAGTATGCAGTCATTATTTCCTTCATTTTTCCTCAAATAAGTCTCCAGCCAGCTTTACAATCCATGTCAGCTGTCTTGTCCCTATACAAGAGTTCTTGGCACAGCTGCTGCTGTAATTCTGACTCACTGTTCTTTTGTTCCAGATTTCTCCTGCATAAATCAGAACAGATGAGCCAGGCTGACTGCATGCTGTTCTTCACTTGTACAGGGAAGCATAGCTTTGGGGTATAATTTCGTTTCCCAAACTTTTCATTCTGCTGCCATTTTCAAGCTTGTATACACTACACTTGCTTGATTTCTGCACCTCACATTTGATCTAAATAAATCAGAACTAAAATAAGCCTGACTACGTTGATACTATTCCCTATCTACTCTGATAGGCAAGCTTCTTCCTTTAAGACATACAATCTACACCTCAGCTGGCATAATCTACCAATAAATATGAGGCTTCCTCTCTCAGGGTGGAGAAACCAGCCCTACACCAGGCATTTGCTGGGCTGTGCAGAATCATCATAACACACTGCATTGGCCAGAAGCCTCATCCAGTTTTCCTGTCAGCCTGTGTTGAGTTTCGCAAGCATTCCCTTGGCTTTTCCCTCTGAAATTCTGCATTGCTGGAACCCTACAGCACCAGGTTCAAAGATATTCATGTCCCTGCCCTCCAGGCCATATCTTTGCCTTTTCAGACATGCCTCGTTCCAGGTAACATTTAGAATTTTGGGAATAAGGTTTCCATAACTGGGATGGCAGATCTGCCTCAATGCTATCCAGATCAACAGTTAAGAATTTTCTTGACTCTCCCCAGTCAGCTCTGATGGATTGCCTGAAAAGCTGGAACTACTATTTGGAAGGGGAGTAAGAGTGATTGCAGTTTGCAAAGCAAGCTTGCAAACCCACTTGACTACAGCTACTCCCAATCACATACAGATGTTGTTTCTCTACCAGAAGTATTGGCAAGTGTCAAGTGCAGATAATGTTAAAGTGCTTGGACTCAAAAGTAGAAATTTCTCGCAAATGCATTTTAGAATAAAGAAAGTGCTCATCTTTCTGAGCCTAAAACTAAAATACCACTTCATAGTTCTGTCTGAAAGCTTCTATAATTACTAACTACAAATCTCCTGTCTAAAATTAAGCTCTATTTATTAAGGCTCATCTCATCACAGTACTTGCACCTTCCATTCCTGCAGCAGTATTGCAGAATTTAAAGCTATTCCTGCAGTTGAGCTGTACAGACTCAGGAAAAAAAAGCAACTCCTAAAATGGTTGGGTTTTTTTAATTGAAAAGTTTCATCTGAATCTTAAGACTGTAGTATTTACCTACTCTTACAGGGACTGATCCTAGTTCTACACTACATAGATTACATGAAAAATTCCTCTAACATTAGTAATATAAGCAAAATTCAGTGAGCAAGACTTAAGACTTTCCATAAAACTCTGAATAAAATGAGGGAAAAGCTGTCTTTAGAAAGCTCTTTATTTGATAAAATAGATTAGGCGATATGCTCTGTGTGAATGCTCCCATTTTATCTGAAGCTCTTGAAGTTTTATAGTCTGATGTAATAGGAAAAAGTCTCCATTTATGGAGGTGAGAGTCCTCCCTGAGACAGGAGTGTTCTGCCAACACTCCCAGAGCTGGCTGGTAGTCATAGAAGCTCAGCCTCACAAACATCCCAAATTATTAATGTTCCCAGGAAGCATCAGTTACTCAATCTGTTTCTAACTACTTATGCTTGCATTTAAACATACAGAAGGCACTGGAATTTTAGTAGCATATTTCAAAGCAGTAGCCTGAAGAGTGCTGAAGTGAACCATTCATCTATAAGCCACAAAGGGTTCAGTTTTACTTCCTTCTGAGACCTGGCAGAAAAAACTAAGGTGTAGCATCTACACTACTGTCACACTGCCAACTTTCTTTTGCCAGAGAGGTGATAGAGAGGAAACTTCACCTTTAGAAAAATGAGATAATTACAAGCCTTGTACTAGGTAGCAGCTTTTTTATTGTGTGCAGAGTCACTAGAATTCACACCATGCATAATAGGCTTAACACAGAAGCAGTGGATTCCAGGACATTCTAAGCAAAAGCACAACCTCTAGATACTTTTCTAGCACAACTTAAAAAAAAAATCCCTTTTTCCTTCCCACTTCTGCTGAGGTTTGGGCTTTTCAAATTCCCTTGAAGTCTGGCTCCATTTCTTAAGGCAGACTCCAGGCATACTGCACACCTACTGCTATCACTAAGTCACTCAGCCACAGACCTTTTCAGGTCTAGTCCTCCATTTCTCAAAAGCTTTCTAAGCCATTTACTGAGAGCTTTGCATAATTAAGTGCAACAATGCATAAATACCTTCAGGAGCCTGGGCTTTATGGTCCTACATCACCAGGCAGTTTGGAAATGGTTCCCCTTAGGCTCACAGCTGCAGTGTATCATCTGTAGTATGAAACCAGATCTTTCAAATCCTGTGCCCAGTCTTTGCTAATAGAGATTAAAGCACGAAATTAGCAGTCATCAGTGAGATGGAAAAAGAGAAACTTACCCTTGGCTTAGCTAGTTCTTTAATTTTCTCAATTTCTTCATCAGACATGACATCATAGTATCGTACAATGTGAGGGCTGTCCCATTCATCTTCTTCCTTGAAGGGAGCTATGAGCAGATGAGGGTTTCTGTTTCCATCATGGTACCTACAAAACAGCCTTTTTTGTCTTCGAGGTGTCTGAAACAAAATGCCAAACAAAGCATTGTTTGCTCAAACACTTGAAGAACTTTAAACAGGTAAGACAAGAAAAGAAAATGTGCTTCATTCCACAAACACTGTAAAAGCCACCAGCTGATCAGCAGATACGAGGCAAGTAGGAGTGATTCTGCAATTTACTGCACATAAAAACCAAAATATTCCACAACATCTGAAACACTAACCCTTAGGGGAATTAAATCATAATAGGTTATAGATTAAGCAAAGAACTACACAAGCAGCCAGCTAAGAAAAAAAAAAAAAGTCTGATTCTTATAATTAAGACTATGCAGATGGAACAAATTGATTCTTTTCCTTACACTAAGAATTAAGTCATGTTTGCTGAGAGGTACTGCAGAGTGGTTGATCAAGAGAGTCACTACGGAAGGACATGTCTTTAAGATGCA
Organism: Grallaria varia; assembly: GCA_013396735.1. Taxonomy (NCBI): domain Eukaryota; kingdom Metazoa; phylum Chordata; class Aves; order Passeriformes; family Formicariidae; genus Grallaria; species Grallaria varia. Next base: position 179,554 of record VWZG01001487.1, on the reverse strand, counting down.
AAAGGGAAGGAATTATGTGATTCCATAAGTGTGGCAAAGTATAACCAGGTCTCAGGGGAAAGACTGCTATGTATCTGTACAGCTGGCTTTGAAAGAGCTCAGCAGACAGACTGAGGAGAAACATTTTTCAACAACTTTTAAGAGGTATAACTGAGAGCTGTTTGTGTGTCTAGGATTAAGAGCTAAAGATGGAGAAGCCAAGACACAGGTACAAGTCTGAGCCTGGACAAAAGTACATTAATTTTTTCTAAAAATAGCTTTACAGAAGGAAAAACTTAATTTGTCCCACCAAGCTTCACCACCCTTATGCAAAGGCAGCATAGCCAGGAAATCCTTGTCTTCCTCTTACCATTTTCACCCCTTCACCTCTGCAAAGGGCCTCATAGATATCACGCTCTGGCAAGTAGTCAGGAGGCCTCTCGTAGGCTCCACTTTGCACCACTCCTTCTGTCGTTGTCACAGTCTTGTTTACTGACTTCTCTTTCTCCTCCTCCTCCCTTTCCTTCTCCAGCAGCTTCTCAAAGTACCGCAGGTTACTGCCTGCTCTCTCATGAGTGCTGTCTTCATTGGGAGAAAAGCAGACAGAACAGGGGTTTTTGCAGTCTCAGGAACTCGAAGTACATACAAGTCTTTGAATCGAGACAGCAACAATTCTTCCCTTCCTAAACTAATTATCAGGGTCCAGTCTGCTCTGAAAACCAGCACTGGGAAGTTTGTCATTGCAGAGGAAAGGTTGGCACAGTGTGCAGAAGAATCTTTACTGGAAGAACCAATCACAACTTCTAGTCCAAGGAAAAAAAAAAGTGTTTGGTCTTCACATTCCTCCTTTTCTCTCAACTTTTCTGCCCAGTTCTACCCATCCATCTCTAGCTGTCAAAGGCTTATGTGGGAGGTATCCTGGATCACCACTGTCTGTAGAGATGTCATTAGTGGTTTATTAATGATGTTGGTATGAATCAAACAGCTTTACCCTGCAGAACTAAGAAGGAACCTGTTTGGGGATGTTTCTGGACACTGGGACCTAGAACAGATTCTTTCCCTTCTCACCCTCCCAAGCATATTGTGTTTCTCCTGTGGAACCAGCCCCAAAGGTCACTGCAGTCACCACTCAGAGCACAGACTAAGGGTGGCCAGATAAGGCAGCTGAGCCCAGAGCAGAGGAAGCTGCTGCTCCCAGGGGGGAATGCCAAGTCTGCTCCACTGTTTGCTGCTGATAAGGATTTGCATTCTTCTGTCAGTGCTAAATCCCACTGCAGAGGGAGCTAGATTAAATATATATACACATTCTTACAAATTTTCATCTCAGGGTTTAATGTCCGCAGAAATTAGACTAGTACATATTTTTCAATAGGAAGGTTTCACCCACACTCAGGATGCTGCTAACATCTAAACTAAGAGCCACAGCTCATTAAAAAAACCAACAAATGCATCACACAGTAAATGTTAAGACTAATTGAGGAGGACAGACCTTTCCAATGCAGGAAGCAGGCAAAACCAGATAGGAAGCAATGATTATTTGCTTACTGAAGAAAAAGCTAGAAACAGTCCGGAAATAAAAGGAGGCTTTAAGAAACTCAATCTGTTCTGAGTAGTCAGAAATAAGATCTCGGGCAAAGTATTCTTCCGGCATCAAAGAGTACCTGCACTGAGGAATAAAAGGGAGTATGTGAAATCAGTAGGGCTTTACAGGAGGTGCAGCACCCTGCCCAAGTCTGTGGCAGCCTCAATGTCCTCTGGAGACAAGCAAGGCTTTAACCATTGCCAAACACAGTGTCTAGCACACAGGTATGCAGTCAGACACTCGGGACCTTTGAGTAACAACAGCATGGACCATCAGACAGCTGGTTAAAGATACTTCATGTATGAATAGATTGGGTTTCTTTTCCAGGCACACTTATTCTAAGTCATCAGTCAGGATCTCCTTCCAGTCAGCTCACCAATGTGTTTGGGCCACAACTGCTCTCAGCTCTGCTGCTGACAACACTCCCCAGGCAGCAGAAGGTGCCTTTTGTTCTTACCGAGGGATATCAGCCGCCTGGTGAGCTCCATGGCCCTGTGCAAATCCCCAAACTGGAAAACAGCATAGCTGAGATAATCCAGGATCTCTACTTTGCTGACTGCTGTATCCTCCCCCTCATCGTGCTGCTTCAAGGCCTGCTCCATCCAGAGCACGGTGTGGTAATAGTCCCCGTCGTTGTAGGCAGTCTTCCCCATGCCAAAGCAGTCCCCTACCGACAAGGTGGATCTGTACTTCGTTCCTAAAAACAAAAAGACAGCTTTGAGCAATCCACACAGAAACACCCGTGCCTTTAAACACACAAGACACATTGAGGAATATTCTAAAAGAATGCTTTGACAATATTTTTGGTTCAGTATTCAAATGATCACCTTCAGAATTAAAGAGAAAATTCTACCTTAATCCTATTCTAATTCATTCCTTTGGAAACCAAGAAAAAAGTTTAACAAAAATTATAGTGTTCAGCTATTGTGTTCTGTGTTGCAGACAAAGGCAGAGCAGACTGACATCTTAACAGACTTCACCAACCCTACAGATTAACATTGTTAGGCGATCAGAGAAACCCAGCTACATACAGAGCCACCTTGTTCCTCTTTATTGGAGATCTGTATTTGTGCATAAGCAAGCTGATGGTTATTTAGACAAACTGGGTATCCATTTGACTAACTGCACTGATTTCCAGTTGCTGCAGCTCAGCAGATGTACAATAATGAACTTAGTTTTAAGTCTTAAAAACTCACCTATAATAACAAAAAACAGTGTCAGCTCCTCTACCCACACTCTTACAAAGCCTATTCAGTTTGGAAACAGCATATTGGCAGTAACCATAACCTGTTTCAGTAAGTCTTCCATAAGCAGCAGCAACAAACATTTATCAGGCATCAGCTACCAAGACATCCCACTACACCTTACAAAGTATCTGCAGTAAAAACTGTTAATCCCCATTTCATGAAGGGCTTTTGGAGAAAGCTTGAGGATGTTACCACTTCTGTTAAAGCAGAGGAGACTGTGGGGCACCTACCTGGCAAGTTGCCTCGAGAGAGAGTTTCAGGATCCAGTTTATAGGTGTCCTGCAGACGCATCAGAGCCTTTGCAGCTCCCGTCTCATCTTCTTCAGTGGGAAAAAACTGACGCTGAATTGTCAGGTTTGCAATAAAGCCTTGGCAGTAAAAGGGGAAGATGTTACTTCCAGAGCTTGAATAAGTATCAGTACCAGGTTAACACAGAAGAGGAAACATCTGCTTGGGCACTGAGATTCAAATAACCCAGATTTAAAGCCTCTTATTAGGCTCACAAGTTACAAGCACATTGTTTTCTGCTCCATTTTAAGAAATAGAGTTAATGAGCAAAAGATAACAGATAAATAACTAAACCCATCAGTTTTCTTGGGTCACACAATTACTGAAGTACAATGTGAATCTAATGACCTTAGTTTTTCTGTAATGTCTCTTTTTGGCATGAAAACTTAATAGCTTTCTTTAGTTCTCTTTGCAATATCCACAGAGACAACTGTAGACTGTAGTATTGGGCAATGATCTCCAACTCTGTACTCCAACCTGTAAAGCCTTAAAAACTCTTCAGGTCTCAGTTGATGGGACAGAGACCCTGATCCAGGATCCCCTCAGCAGGGCAGGACCTTAACCAGTGAGAGGCTTAAACCTGACAAGTAAAGCCAGATGACATTCAGAGATACAATTAAATGCACTACATAACATATCAAGGTTTTATAGCAGGTTGGTTGGGCAGAACTGGGAGCCATCAACTTAAAGAAAACCACCCAGCCATTTCCACTCATGCAGCAAGCAAAACTACAAAAGGAAGCCTTCAGAATAAGAATTGGTGACAGAAGTACTCAAAAGAATTGAGTATTTTATTTCCATCAAGGATGACTATTCCAAAAGGCAATAAAAGTCTTGGCTGGAAAAGACTTCCAAGTACCTAAACTTAAACATATGCAGAACAGAAGGGGAAAACATGCCATGTCCTGCCTGAAAAACATTGCCACCTCTCCCTCACTTTCAAGGAGTCCAGTAAAAACAATCCTCTTGAAAAAAAAGTTATGGAAGCAAATTCAGCCAGACACTTTGACAATATGATGCAAAACCAAGGAAAAGCATCAGAAGCATTTGATTTAGAAGAATAAGTTAACAGGACAATATACAGTTGCTCTCTTAACAGGAGACTGACTACAGTCTCTGCCAACTCTTAATAATACAAATTCCTTCACCAATTCAATATGGGACTCATTTGATTCTTAACCTTATTTACTAATAACATGGTAAAAAACCAATGATCAACAAGAGAAGGAACAGACTAGGAAGGCAGATGTAGTTTATATACAAAGGAACACAATGCTCAACAGTTGCCACCACAGCTGACAACTTTCACATATCCTACTCATCCTTTTTCCCAAATAAAACAGGTAACAGTTTTTTTGAGTCTTCACTGAGATGCGTTTCAGTGGCAACTTCCCCTCCCTTGGCTAACCAGTACACCAGAGGCCAGTCATCAGTTTGTTTCAAACAAACTTGGCGATAATATTTAAACCACAGCCGAGCTTGTGGTTTTCCAGAGCACAAGGGGATAAGCAATTGCCCAAAGGCTGCCCCCCGGTAGCCTCTCCCTTAACTCCTTACCACTTGTTGTGTCCTGAAGAACCAGGTTTTCCAATTCCAGCCAGTCAGTATTTAAACGCTTCACGAGTTTATATGCATTTACAGGGTGCGCCAGATATCCTTCCGGATCAGAGGTTGATTTACTGGTCAGTACATCCATTTTTTCAGCCCAACTGGAATGAAAAGTGTGCACTTCAGCTTGAGAACAATTCATGAATGCACATCTTCCTTCTTAGTTCATTCTAATTACACTTAGGTCAAATTATTGCTGCTTTTGCTACCAAAACCAGCTTTCGACCCTACAACTTCAAAAGTATCAATGGATTTCTTTCAATTAGAATAGTCTTTCTTTTAAAAGGAAATTCTTTCCCCACTTACCATTTTAAACCTTACTACAGCAGGCATGCATCTCACTTGCAATGAGTCTTAAAAAGACCAGTTTCTACATATAATGAAAAGACACTTAAAGAAGAGACTGCTTTTCCTCTAAAGGGCAGCTTTTCAAGAAAAGAACACTGCGTATATGTGACCAGAATTCCTAGCATTTCACTGCTCCATTGCCCCGTCCTCACCCTACACTCCCAAAGGGAGATCAAATTGGCACATACAGCCTGGAGTTCCGAAATTCTTTGGAAAGGATGGATCCTTTTAGAGGCATTCAGCTCTTCTGAACCTGGACCTCATTTAGACTATCCTCATGTCACACCCGAGTAGACATTGCTTTTGGCTAGGGAAGCATTAACAATCTTCCCAAGGCACACAGAAAATACCAGGTGTCAGCAAGAGTCTTTCAAGTGAACCAAGCAATCGGGACAGTGTCAGAGATGTGCCCCAGCCAGGTCAACAACTGACAAGAACAAGGGAGCACAACTGTCCCTGAGGGGCGTCTGAGGGCAAAGGCAACATGGGAGGGAATCCAGGGATTCAGTATGCACCACTACACAGTGCCACTGGCACCCTTTGCTGTTGTAAGCAGGACTGATGGCACAAAACAAGTGACACAGAGCATTGGCACACAGAGGCGTTCAGCTCACGACAAAACTCCTCTGATGTGACTTGTGTCCTCTGCACAGCAGCTCTGTGATGGCACAAGGACCCAGCAAATCACTGTTTCAAAAGAAGCAAATTCGAAATGATCTCTGAAGCAGGAACCCCTCCTGGCAGGTTTATGGACATAAATTAAACCAAGTTAGTACCTATGGTCTCATTGTGATTGTCTGATAAGGAAACACCAAGAGCAGAGTGGTGACAGAAAGGTGGGGCATGACTGAACACAGATGAGCCATTTTGTCACCCTTCTTAATCCAAACCTGCTCCCCTACCTTTTAATCTGAGAGAGCTTGTTCTCTTCTGCTCGGATATATTCCTTTAGGGACTGTACCAAGTCTTTCTCTGCATAAATCAGGTCTGTCATTTGACCTAAAAAGAGAGTAAGAGCAAATGTTCATCAGACCTAAAAAAGTAATGATTTCCAAGTGCACAGAAGACAAAACTTAAATGCTCTAGGGCAATGAAAACCACCACAAAGAAGAGACAAATTGAGGGTATGCACTTCAATGACTAAACCACAAAAGCTCTCAGACATACAGGTCTGGCATTCAAATCCTTCAAGGGGCTTTTAAAAATCCCAGTTTCAGTGGCTCATGTAGCTTTGCTGTGACCCTCCGTGCCTTTTAGTACTACAAGTGTATCAAGAATCAAAATAAAGGGTTGATGTTCATACAGCCATTGAGTCGAAGCAACAAAAGATCCAATTGTTGCCAAAGCATCTGTTCTACACATGGATATAGATTAGGTCACACTAAAATTATTAATCTACCCACTGACATCATTTAAATTTACAGCTTTACAATATGAGTAACTGTGGAAACACAACCTAACATTAAGTACAGAGGAATTTCAGACTAATGTTCACAGACTGACACACACACACACTCTCCTGATTAGTATTAGTGGAAATTGCTAACATGTCTGGCCTAATTGCTATGACAAATTTGGCTTTTCAAAGCCCAAACTGAAAGACCGGATGAGATTTATAAATGCAGCCACAGCTTTAGCTTCAGCATTCCAAAGTAATTATTAACGAGGCATGATTAAGCAGATAGAAGGCAGCAGGCTGTACTATTTGCAGAGTTAGGAAAGGTTCAGAAACAGGTAAGTATAAAGAAAAGGTGATCCTTCATGGAAACTTCATATATAGAAAGCTACTTAACTTAGGAAAACGAGACCCAAGTAATGCACATGTAGTTAATTGCTGCTTGGCAGGCAGGGAGCACGTGAGGAGCCTGGCAGTGGAACATGGCTCTGCCTGGCTCCAGCTCAGCCATCCCACAGCAGTGCAAAATAACCCCCAGGAGCCCTGAGTATTCAGAAACACAGCCCCACCGACTCAGAGAGCACTCTGGAGAGCAGCCAGGGGTAGTTAATCAGCCTCTAATGCCCTAATGGAGAGGAAATGCCCACACTGTTCCACGGGAAAACATGAGATCAAGGAACAGCAGAAAATTCAGTGTGAGCTTATTTTGAGGCTCTACCACAATCATACATGATTGTATCACAGCTATTAGAACACAGGAACTAAATTGTCATAAAAATCAATTTATTGTTAGGATTTAAGATAGCGTGAATTCTTCAGGATTTACTCAGTCCTAACAAAACACACAAGGTAAGGGGGTTATATTTTCCTCCGGATACCTAACTCCAACTTTTTGAGGAAACAGGAGATTTCAGGTCCTGTGAAAAAACATATTTCACATATTTATCACTTAAATTCTTTTCATAAATCAAATTCAGGACTAAGCTTTTTCACATAAAATTGTGCAGTGTTCAAGATAACAACAGGGGCACAATTATTAATAGAATACAGACCCCATCTTGTTTTACTGACAGAGGCCCCAGAGAAACTTGTATCATGTTGGTCACAGTGTGCTAAAGTTACCAACTGCAAACAAATTGCCCTGATTTTGCAGAAGAGCAGCTTTTCCTAACACAGACAGTGTTTGACAGGGCCACATGAAGAAAACCATATGCTTAAACTAAATTTCAACAGTTCTGGCAATCAATTAACTACATCACAACATCATGCACTGGTTCTTCCCATACCTATGGAGGTGAAGAACTCTGCTTCTGTGTGCCACATCAAAACACAGGTGAAGAACAGCTGCAGCCAAGGCATCATCTTCCAGATAGCTCAAACCTGTCACAAATTAAAAGGAGTAAAAATAATTAACTTATTTGTGAGAAAACAGTCTTCAGTCATTTTACCCTCATGAAAATTATTTACGTCCTTGAAAGACTAACTCTAATTACTAAAGCTTGAAAAAAGTCTTCAGCCACAGAAGCTGTTACTTAGCAGTCTCAAATGCTATCTTGTATGCTCTCTGGGATTTATATGAAAGGCACTGGAAAGCCCACGAGAGAAGTAATGGAAGCAATATATTGTCCACTGGGACAGTGAGAACAAGCTATTTTGCTGCAAGAGCAGCTCAGTGCCTTCCATGTCACGCATCACTAGAGCTGGAAAATATGAGACTCACAAAATTGTATTATATTCCAATAATAATAAGTCTAAATTAAATGGTCAGACTTACAGCATGCTATAAAACTCAGTTATATAAAATCTGTCTAGAAACACAAACAGTGAGAAAGCCAAACAGAGAAATAGAGCATTTTGTATCATAGAAGTGGCAGCAATGGTTGGAAAAGTTAAAAGTGAAATTTCCAGCTCTGCTTATTCAAGATGCATCATCTCAGCATATTGGCCTCTGGGCACAGCCCTTATGACTTATGTATTTCAAAGGCTGTGCCAGTTTAACAACCCAGCCCCTAGAGATGGAGGCTGAAAGAGCCTGTTCTGCTTCCAAAAGCACAGCCTGAGGGAGCAGGGACAGCCAGTCTGAGCAGGCAGGGCCCAGGGAGGTAAGGGATGCAAGGTGTGCACAGAAGAGCCTCCTGGGAGGTCTGATGGCCAGGAACACCATTGCCAGTGGATTTATGGGGTGCTTGCATTGCCCAGAGCCCACTGCAGAGCTGCCTGGTCACGGAGCAGGACCAGCCACCACAGTCAGACTCCTGTGGGGACACTGCTGTCAAACACCCCTGCACAGTGCCAAAGGGAAGGGGACAACTCTGCACCTGAATTCAAGAAGCAATTAGTCCTTTTTCCCACCCAGTGTAACTGAGTAAACTGGTGGCTGGAAACTACCCCTTGCAACCTGCATTCAAACACAGTAAAAATGCAGCTATTTGGGGCAAAATGGAATCACTTAATCTGATGAGAATGGGGAAAGAAGGTGAGAAGGGAAAACATATCCTAAAATTTCAAGCAATGCAACAAATAGAAAGGTATTAAAATAATTCTGGAACAACTGTAGCTTGCTGTTCCCTTGGGCTCCACACATCTGCCTGCATGATATGAGGCAGAACATGAAAATGGACATTGCCCTTTCCTTCTGGGATTTTAAAGCCCACAGCACAACAGAAGCCGTCACCTCAGCTGAGCTCACCAGTGCCAGGGACACAAATCCCAAACACACCACCAGTGACACCACCATCACTAAGAACATTAGAAATAGCTCTGTCCTCTGCTGTGTATTACCACATGGCAAGATGATTGTTTTTAAATTATTCTTTTGATTGCTTTACAAGACTACACAAGGAATCAAAAACATTTACCATAACAGTCTGCAAGCATGAGTAAGCAGGAAAATGTCTTGCAGCATCATAATAACTCTTCTCCTTTCTCCCCTCTCTTTCTCACCCTCCTGCAAACCACATATTCCCAAACTGCTTGTTTAAGTTAGTTCGGAACCAGTACATGGGTAATCTGAGAACTGAGCAAAGCTGAGTGAACAGTACCATGCAGAGGTCTGCCAATACTACAAGCCACAATAAGTGATGTAGCAGAAAGCCCAGCAAGTCAAGAACACTTGGGAAGTACATTAGTTTGGATATATTAAGCCTTGTCTGTCCATCTGCATAGTCTGTCATCATTCAGTGGAGAGGTTTTTTGGATGCACAACAGAAAGCCTGCAAGAACAATTACAAGGGAATTTTCCAGTTAAAACAACACAACTCTACATTCTGCTGCACCTCCCCACCATGTTCTCTCATGGCTGAGGATATCTGCCAAGAAGTACACTTACTACAGCTAGCAGCTTGTCTTTATAGCAGATCTTTAACAGCTTTACCATCCTACTCAGTTTTCCTTGAGTCAATAAACAGAAACTTCAGTAAACATAGAAAGCAGCTCTTGCTGAACAAGCAGGACACCTGGCTGCAGGGTTTGCAGATTGTTTGTACACATTCTTTTCACAGCTGGTCCTGGGAAAACCAGCACAAATAATGAATTACAGGGGCTGAATAACCACAGTCTTGGACAGCAGGAGCATGTGTGCACAGACACACGTACGCCTGCCCACCCCAGCCCGGCTGACCCATCTGCAAACAAAGAGGGCAAGAGGGGCAGGAGGGGCATGAGCAGCGCCTGCCTCAGTAACAGAGACAAATGTTTATAAAGACAGTCTGTTTTATTCAAACAAATGCCAGATAATAAGCCTGTGTAGGACAACTATCTCCTGTGTCCCTGGCTTTTTTTTTTCTCTTCTTTACAGTGTAGTACCCTAATGAATCATTGCTCCCACTGGAAGGAGTGCTGTCAGGCTTCAGAGAGCACTGGCAGAAGGAACAAAGGTCCTTCTAGACAAAATAGACCAGGATGGAATTTTTCTTTACAAGTTAGACTGAATTCTTTATTAAATAAGCTTTCTAAAAGCTCTTAATGAATATGATATAAAACCACAGACCTCATCTATAAAAGAAAAGTTGCTTGCACATGTTGCAGGGTTATCACCTCTTACGCACTTGGAATTCAATATCCAGTCACAGGAGCTCCCACAAGCCAGAAGGGAGCACTTTGTTTTTAGGTCAGAAGAGGAAATATATACCTATTGCTCATCCAGTAACTTCTGATCAAACTGATATGCTGCAGACTCCTTTATTTACCATAGAACAAGAGTAGTCCAGTTGCCTGACAGCTTAACTAAGAACAGGGACTAAAGAAGCGAGTCCTTCATCCAGGCTCCAAACTTGCACAGACTTCTCATGCAGAAGAGTTAAATTAAGTGGAACCAACGTAAGACCAGCCTGTGTAATGTAAAGAATAAAAGTCAGGCTCTTTGAGGTAAATCAGGCCAGAGTGTGACTTGTACTGTATGTGAAAACACATTTTGATCACATGAATTCCAGAATAAAACCCACAGTCTCCTCTACACTTAGAGGTGACAGCACTCCCTTTGTTATAGGAGCAGGGAAGCTGTGGAACTGGGTTGTGTTGAAGCTGCTCCAAACAGCTACCAGCAAAGTCATCTCTCTTTCCAAGCACCAAGTGAAAGGAAAGTTTTTCTCTGAGCATACAGCAATGGGGTCTTGCAAGAAATTAAGGCAGATTACTGTTCTCTAGTTTGCTTCCGTTCTTACAGACCCACCGGTTGCTACAGAGGAATAAAGTTTGTGAGACAAAGTATCACAACTAGACACTGTCAAAATCTGAGTAAGATACCATTTTTCCAAACTACCAGAATACAACATACAAGCTGATGACAAGTAAGGGTTACAGACTGTCTCCTCCTTCTGTGCTATGAAAGACACCTGGAAAATCACTCCCAAACCAGCTGCTTCCACATGTATCTAAATTTAAAATATCATGGTGAAATCTAACAAGTAAATCACTACTTGGAGGTCACCTGAGGCCGCAGATGAGCCCTCGGTGCACACATGCCAGGCTGTGAAGTATGGTCCATCCTCAGACAGCAATTTGAGGTCAGACTCTAGGATGAGACAGGTCTGTTTGGGGCTCCTCCAAGCGCCGCTGAGTTCCACCCTGCCTTATTGCTTGCAGACACAGCAAGCAGCAGTGACTGGTGGCACAGACGGCTCATCCCCTTCCCCTCCACGAACAGCAGAGTTCAACAGCAGGCAACAACTGCTATCAGTGGTGATGGCCAGATTTAAGTGGGAAGTGGTACAGATGAAAAACTGCAAGATTGCTTCCTTAGAGCTGAAAGACAGGCCTAATTGTAAACAGATTTTCAAGATGATGCCAAGGAAGAGCTTCTCTCAATACCAATCAGGAAAAGCAGCCATAAAACCATCCAGCTTGTAGCAATATTTCAAGTCTTGCAGATTTAGCCTGACACATGATAGCAGCTATAAAACTATTTAGAAATTATTAAATACTAAGATTAATTTTTTCCTAAGAAAAAACCCCTACACCATTGCCTGAAGACTCTGAAACAAGTAATTCAGAGCTGAAATTCATTATCCACATGAACTCAGATGCCCTAATGTTCAACCCCTTCTCTGACCCAAAGAACTCTTGATTAAAACGACTCTTAGAGCCCCACCAAGACCATGCTGTATATTCTGGGCCTCACATCAGGAGTCACCTCACCCAGTCCTCAGTCCTACCCAGGGACACACCACACATTGCTCCCTTACAATACTGGGAACCTCCTCACAAGTGAGTTCTCTCTTCATCATCAAGCAACAGCTCCCCAGCTCCTCCTCCCAGCGCACATTGGCTTTACTGCTCAAACCAGCTTGTGCCAACATCACCACCTTCCTTAACAAGTGCAACTGACAATTGCCTAGCAAATAATGCATTACAATTGCCTTGTGTTTTTCAAGGCAAGCAAACGAGGAAAAGTCGCTCATTTGCAAGCATAAAGGACATTCACATTAAACACATTCACACACAACAGCAGGCATTTCTTCTAACATAAAATAAATTACAACAGTCTTAGGAGCAATAATCATCTTCATTAGCTCCCCATAGTTTTTTAACGCCATAGCAGAGAGTGTTTCTTCCACACTCCAGCAGACAACAAAATTGATGCCATTCTAAGGCACAGCAACTCCCCCTTCATCTTACTCTGCAAGCTCAGCCCATATGAAGCAGCCTGGAGTCAAATCCCACACTGTTAATGAAGACAGCAATACTGCACGCTCTTTTTCCACTACAGCTTATTTTTTCAGCATTAGCACTTAGACTGCATTTTACTCTGCAAAGCCCAGAACTTTGGTATATCATCACACTTAAACTGCCACTTCAATCCACAGCATTAAAAACATCTTCCTGTTCAGAAATAAGGTTGAGGGGGTTTTAATATTAAAAGGTCTACTGTCATTGAACTGTTTTTTTTCCATTTAATATCAGCAATTTAATTAAAGTCAGACATTGCCTCAGAGGTGCAGGGGTTGACTGTTCTAACGTCACCCTAGAACGTGACCCCTTTCCATACTCCACGTTCCAATGCCTCTGACATATAGAAAACCATACACGAAAATCAACTAGTCATAGGAAAAATATCTATGTTTACAGCTTGCTTCTTTGGAAGTTTGCCAACATGCACAACATGGAAATTATAAACAGATTGAATTCCTGACTTAAACCTCGACTGAAAAACTTCTTATACTCACTGGTAAACCCTGCTCCCTCTGCTGTTACTGCCTCTGAAGTACACAACTCCTGCACTGCTTCCCAAAGTACGATTAGCCTCATTAAAAAAATTGAATCCCAAGAAATTATGGCTTTATCAAGAAGCGACATTCACGTCTGTTAGTGCCACAGCACTGCCGATTTACAAACACAGAATAATGCTCTGCTTGTGAAACACGAGGGGCAGGCATTGGTTGCTATACATATTCCCAGCATACCTGTGGGATTATTTCCAAGTCCTCAGCGCCCGCAAGATGAAGTATTACCCTGGGAAAGATGGCTGCGGTGGCCTCTCAGCTCAGCCCCACCCTCACAGAGCACCTACAAAATTAAAGACAAAGAGGTTTTGTTACAAAAACGCATCTGGGGAAGCCTACCTTCAGTATTTACTGCTGAGGAAGAGGGGTGACCATCGGCTGGGAACACCGAACATCACAGAGTCAGACAGCTCCGAAAATAGCCTTTATTTACCCATCCTCCCAGCTTCCAGGTTACAAGGACATTCTTCGCTGCTCGAAATAAAATTATTCCTGTCTGGTCAAAGGCATGTTTTGCTTTACTCTGACATAACAAGCCGCTGTGCCCCAGCTGAGCTGCGATAACCCCTCAGTGCCGCCCTCATGTGCCGGCCCAGCCCTGCGCCGTCGCCGCTCGCCCCTCTCCACCGGGCTTTGGTGGCGGCTCTGCGCGGCCGCTACCCCTGCGCGGCTCCCCCTGCGCCGCCGCTGCCCCCCTGCGCGGCCGCTGCCCCCCTGCGCGGCCGCTGCCCCCCTGCGCCGCCGCCCGCCCCGCGGGACACTGCACGCCCGGCGACACCGGCGCGGCTTCGTGGCAACCAGAGCGAAACAAACCGAGCCGCGAGCAGGACAGCGGCGCTCCAGCGCCTGCGGGAGCTGAAGGCACCGCCTGGGCTGAGCCTGC
>VWZG01001487.1:94054-165138 GCA_013396735.1 Grallaria varia | reverse complement strand
CCCCGCTCGGCTCACCCCTTGCGCACTGTTGCCCTGCCCGTTTCCAGAAGCCGCCCGGCCGTTCCCGTTCCCACCTCCCGTTCCCGTTTCCAGAACCTCCCCGGCCGTTCCAGCCGCGCCCTCCCCGTCCCGCTCCTATTGAGCCGCCGCCACGTCTGAGGCCCCGCCCCGCGCCCCGCCCCGCCCGCCGTAATGCCGCGAGTAGCGGCGCACTCACCGAGCCCTCTCGGGTACCCCGCGGGTGTTTCTCGCTGGAATCTCATCCCCAGCACACCCAACCCCACGGGTGTTCCCGCTGGAGGCGCATCCACAGGGACCCAGCCCCACGGGTGTTCCCCGCTGGAATCTCATCCCCAGCATGCCCAACCCCACGGGTGTTCCCGCTGGAATCTCATCCACAGGGGACCCAACTCCGCGGGTGTTCCTCTCTCGTATCATAAACCAAAATAAAAGAGTCCAGCTGTCCTGCCACCAGAACACCCTAACACAGCTCCATATGTTGCAAGTACAGACACCGTGTACATTGCCATTTACTAGGGTCCGGTTAATTTCTATCACATATTTAGAAAAGACTGCATTACTGTCAATGAGAGAGACGAGCTGTGAGTCTGTGATGGCACTAAAGATATTAGTACACCATTAGTCTTCAGAGACAATGGCATGATTCAGAGACAGATTCCTTAGTTCTGATGCTTCTTTTTAAACCTATTTTTATTATAGACTTTTTGCTCTTATGTTATGGAGAAATTGATTTTTTTCCCTGTGTTTTAGTGGAAAGGACTGAAAAACAGGTTTGTAGAAGTGTGTTGGGTCTGCATGGCAAGGTTTCTGAAGTGGGAGACTACAGGGGTGGCTTCTGTGAGAAGCTTCTGGAAGCTTCTCCCATGTCCAGTGGAGGCATTGCCAGTGGCTCCAAGGGGGACTCACTGGTGGACCAGTCAAAGCCCACTGGCAATGGTGACAGTGTTAATGCATTCAAGAAGGGAAAAACCAAACCTGCACAAACTGCAGCCAGAGAGAGGAGTGACAACATGTGAGAGGAACAACTCAGCCTGGACACCTCTGACAGGGAGATCTGCTTGAAAACCAGGAGAATCAAACATCCTGTGCGTGTTTCAAGCCCTCAGGCTCCTTAAGAGTGGAGTAAAATTCCCCCTCTGGAAAGCATGGCTGCTGGATTCACACATGGGTGTTTTTGGATGCCCTCTTGTCTCTCATATTACAAGGCTTTGTCTGAGACTTTAGCAAAGGAAATACTAAAACTATATAAAGAGTACTTACATTGTACCACATAGTATTTCCCATAACACAAAGCACTGAGTCAGAATGGAGGAGGCAGGGATGTGTCTGTATAACAGAACCCTTTCTGACCTCAGCACAGCTCAGATTTCTCCCTGAAACTGTAGCTAAAAACTACATGTGTGAAAAGGCCTCGTACACGAAGAAATTCTAAATTTAGCTGTGTGTCTGTTGCTCTTCCTTTGTTTTTCATGAATGAAAAAATAATCACGAGATCCTAGAAGAGCAAGGATGGAAGCCAAAAGCCAAGGCATGCCAACATTCAGTCTCTGCTGTTCAAAGATCCAGCCAAAAGTCTGACTGGTGTCTTTATATCAGCCATAGTTAAAAGATCATGCCAGGCTGTGGAGGTGCTATCTGCTGAAGTATCATTTAATAATCAGTCTTCCTTTAGCATGTGCACAGGTAGGCCTCACAAGCTGAGGATTTGGTGTACCAAAGGAAATACAAACTCCTTTGCTGGTGATGGGCAGAGGGAGGGGGGTTTCTGGGGTGGGAAAAGAGGGTCCAGAGGGGGATTGAGTCTCCTGCCTCAGCTGCACCAGCACTGTTGGATACCCAGCTGCCAGCAACAGAGCATCTCCTGATAGCACAATCCCTGAGCATTTGTCAGGAAGCCATCCTGAATTAAACCCCTGAGCATTAGAGGAACGTCTCCATCATAAGGAGAAGGTGGGACCAGGATGCAAGACTGGACAAACACTGGAAAAAGGCTACATGGCTGGACATGCACACCTCCCCACCAACAGTCGGGTGCAATTTCCTCTTGGAACAGCACATTGTGCGCAGTGGCTACGAAAACTGCACCAGGTCACTGCACATCCACAGTGCAGCTGCACACCCAGCCCAGCCCCAGCTCCACACGCCGCCCCTGCCCTCTGCTCGGCGTCTGCCTGTGGGATTGCAGGGACATTTGTCCGGCAGCCACCTCGGGCCAGCTCAGGCGTCCCTGCACGGGGCTGCCCTGCACAGGGGAAAAACACCCAGTGTGAACCACCGGGGTATCCACTATGCCAGGCTTAGCCCTCTGACAAAACTCAGAGCCCTTTGCTGCAGACTCCCTCCTGCGCTGGGGGGCTCCTGGGCAGCCTGGCCCCTGCCCTTTGCTGCAGACTCCCTCCTGCTCTGGGGGGCTCCTGGGCAGCCTGGCCCCTGCCCTTTGCTGCAGACTCCCTCCTGCTCTGGGGGGCTCCTGGGCAGCCTGGCCCCTGCCCTTTGCTGCAGACTCCCTCCTGCTCTGGGGGGCTCCTGGGCAGCCTGGCCCCTGCCCTTTGCCCTTCCCCTGGTGTGCCTGAGCCAGCCTGGCGCTTGTGCAGCTGAGCTGAGCGCGCCGGGAGGCTGCGGGCACTCATGAATAACTCCGTGTTATTCAAGGCTGCACCCCTGGAGGACACCAAAGTGCAACGCAGAGAAGTGAAAGGATGGGATTTATGCCTTAAATTCTGCCGCAGAGAATCTAGATGCGACTTAACACGAGACAAACGCACAGCATTCAGAGGCAAAAGGTCTGTCACACAGAGAGCTGTCTCTGTGCCAGGTTTGGGGGACCAGGCTGGATTCACCAGGAGTGTTGGGAGGATAAACCCGCACAGAAATCCGACGGCTCGTGTTCCTGTTCAACGTAATTATGGTGCAGTGGAGGCTGCACTGGCAGCGCTCTGAGTCGTGCCCAGCTGCACATCCACAAGGTCATTTAAACTTCTGCAAACACAGAAATAACTGCTACTTGCCTGACTGGCTTATTTAAAACTGTTCAAGTGCACCCATACAGAATTAGGGGTGTCTGACGGCAGGGAGGGGAAAAGATACATGTTCTCCCCTTCTTATATAAAATGACACTGCACGTCTTTTAATTAGATTTTCCAAATTGCTCAGGGATGCCCAAAAGGACCAGGGGATGTAGGGATGTAAATTGTATCTGAGGGGCTTGTAGGGAATGAGGCAGCTTTTGTAAATGATGTTCTGATATTCTGCTCTGAAATCTGCCCATGGGCACTTAGTGTGGACAGCTCTGAGGGACTGTGGCCTCCTTTGTTTACATGCAAAGGAAGCACTGTGCAGGCTGAAACATTTTTTAAACATATCCATGTTTTATGCCTTTTAATCAAAATTCGTCCCCTGCCTCAGCAACTGAATAAACTCTTCTGTAAACTTGGCCGGCAGGAATGATGAATCACCCCGCGTTCCCTGTTTGAACTAAGAAGGAAATACTGTAAGCGGCTGGAGCCCGAGGGAGAAGCTGATTTCTGCAGAAAGGCACATTCCCCTCTCCCTGCGTCACCGCAGCGGGGTGTGAGTGAGGTGGAACGTACCTGGGTGCATGGCAGGCACCTGCCAGCACTCGCCCACCAGACCTTCGTGCTCACCACGCAGCAGGGACTGGCTCTAACTGAGAGAGTAAAGGCTCTGAAGTAACACAGCCAGATCACCCCTGCTGGAGCTCAGAAAGCAACCTGGAAGGGATTTAACCTTCAGACCCCTGTCACAGGTTTGTGGAGGAGAAGCACATTTTGTTGCGGAATAAAGTCCAAGAGGGAAGGTGAAAGAGGACTGGGTCATCCCACACTGCACTGGGAATCCTCTGCATGCCCTGGATTTTAACACAGATTCTGTACGAGGCTGAGCAGCCAGTGGAAAGGCTCTGTGAGTCATTCCTTCGCAGACTCCAGCATAAATCAAATCCAGAAATAGGAAGGGCCAGCCGGTCACATTAGTCTTTTTAGGTTTAGTGAAAGATGTAGTTAAGAAATGTGGGTAAAAGGCATTACAAAACCATGAACAAACCCCACAAAAATCTCAACTTTTATTTTATTTAGGCTACTAATTAGTGGATGAAGAAACAGACCTTAAAAAAACCCAACCATATGGAACCAGGCTGAAGTCAGATCTGGATGAAATCTCTCTGGAGCAAGGGTAATTTGCAGTCACTAAGCTTTAGGTGGCAATCATCTCCTGGGCATAGCTCCTGCTTTGCGTGTGGGTTTTCCACATGGAACCGAGGTATATTTATCCAGAAGAGATTCCTCAAATGTGGAAAGGGTCATCACATCATTTTTCTAGTAGAGACACCAGCCTGGGCAAATGCTGCTTGCAGGCTCTGTGGTTTCACTGCTGACTGGTGCCAGCACTCTCAGCTTCATGCCCTTACTCATTCAGCATCAGCCTGTTCTGGCTTGTCACATCCTGTCTTGGCACACAACTTATTTTACAGACACCTTGGAAGGCAAACCCAGCTGATGAAAAATGCTCGTTTAGAGGGCTCATTATCCTTGTGCAGAGATTCTGAAATCTCAGATCTCAGCACTGAGATGCTAGGAAGGATGGCAGCATCCTTCTTGAATTTGATCAATTACAGGGGTAAGCTCTGCTCTGACAGACTCTCGACCTCCAGGCCTGCCAGCAGCCAGCAAGCAAAGGGAACATATCTTTCTCCAACTGCAGAGCACTTAGTCCTTTAGCTCCTCATCATTCTCACACAGCATCCTTTCATTTGTGTTTTGTATCATGCGTGGTTTATGCACAGACACCCAGGCCAGAATGGAACAGGGTCAAACTTCCCAGAGGTCCCTCCTTTCCTGTCTGTCCTGGAGCTGCTCCTGCAAAGGCTCTTCCCTGCATTCCCATTTCAGTGGTGAAGCAGGGCAACCCTGCAGTGGGAGTCCTGATCCTTCATCCGAGCAGCAACATCTGCACAGCAAAATGCAGTCGTGGAATTGTTAACTTCTGGAGTTCCTGAAATCCTTTCTGACACATCACTCAATTTTAAAAATATTTGGCTGCCTTGAACAGTAGATCTTTATTCCTTCCCAGGCAGAAGAAGAGGTACAGTGTGTGCACTGTATACTCAGCAGAAGCAAACAGTGGATGCCTGAGCATGGACATTATGTAGAAGTATTAAATAAGGCAGTGAATTATTTTCGCTGCGACTGCTGGAAAGGGAAAACACATCCTCTACATAGGCCCAGGCTCCAGTTCCATAGGTGAAGTCACAGCGTGCACTTGCTGGGGTTATTCCAGAGCAAACACCTTTCCTTGCTCTGCCTGTGATAGGACACACAAGGCAGTCCATTCCTGGGGTGACCCAGGGAAGGGCAGGAGGCAGAGACCTCTCCCACAGTGGCTGGTCCTGAGGAGCACCAGTGAGCTCCTCATTTCCCAAGCACATTTGAATAAACCTGAGACTAACATGAGACTGGTGATGCGCTACACCCATGCTCCTGCCCAGCTCCCCTGGCACCCCTGGGCATTGTCCTCTTCACGTGCTGCTGCCCAGCTCCTCTGGCATCCCTGGGCATTGCCCTCCTGCCGTGCTGCTGCCCAGCTCCCCTGGCACCCCTGGGCATTGCCCTCCTGCCGTGCTGCTGCCCAGCTCCCCTGGCACGCCTGGGTATTGTCCTCCTGCCGTGCTGCTCCAGCTGCGTTCCCTCCCTGCAGGAAGGTGTTCTCCGCCAGGCGCTGCCCGGCAGCGCACCCACCCTGTCCCGCTCTGTATTCCTCGGGCAGCATTAAATCAGGATGCCCGTGCCCGGCCCCGCGCCCGCCGGGCTGCGATTCCCGGAGCGGCCGGGAGGGGGCGCGCCGAGCCCGGAGCAGGGAGAGGCAAAGGAGGGAGCGGCAAAGGAGAGAGCAAAGGAGGGAGCAGCAAAGGAGGGAGCAAAGGAGGGAGCAGCAAAGGAGGGAGCAAAGGGGGGAGCAGCAAAGGAGGGAGCAAAGGAGGGAGCAGCAAAGGAGGGAGCAAAGGTGGGAGCAGCAAAGGAGGGAGCAGCAAAGGTGGGAGCACACCCAGCCCGGATCCAGGAGCAGCCGCCTCGCTCATTCTCGGCAGCAGCTGCGGGCCGGGTGCCTCCTCTCTAGCCCTTCATTCCCATGCACCCGTTCGTTTCCAGCCCAAAAACCTCCATAGCCGAACATTAACACTGAAATAATGAACCCTTTGCCCGCTGTGGGTGCTCGGAATAAATCCATTTCCCCCGGTAGCTGTGCTGTGGTAAAATGGTTCTTACCCTCGAAGGGGTAAGTCTGGGCTGGCCAAGGAGGCAGAACTGGAGAATACTCAAGGACTTGTTACCTCACATCAAACTGAAATAAAAATTCACATCCTGCCAACATGTTGTGGCCTCACATGCAAACAATGTATGTCACTAAGCTTTCCACAGTGGATTTTTAACATGATGCCAGCACCTGCCATATGTAGTTCGGTACTAGCAAAGTAACTGCCCCAAAATTCAGGAAGGAGATTTAACAGTTCCAACTGTTCTGTTATAGCCCAAATGAAAAACTATAGATATTTTTTGTATTTAGGATGTGTGCCATGCTTATTTTAAAGTAAAAGAATGGAATTGTGTTCTGCAAAACATAGGATCTTGTTTTATCCTTAAAAACATTAAACATGCACAAATACAGAGCAGTGACTGACTCAGCGTCTTGATGGTGAAACACAGAATTAATGGGATCAATAATGGGCTTTCAGCCATCGGGATGGGTAATGCCAGGGGTACTCTCCCCATCTTGGCAGAATCATTTTGGATGGATCTGATTCAGCTGAAAGGGAAATCTGCTGGCCAGGAAGGGAGGGCAGTCTGTGCCAGCCTCTGGGACTCACTGGCACAAGCAGAGTGATATCTGGATGGCATCACCTGCTGCCACAGCTCCTGCCAAATGCAGCCTTTGTCACCACTTTGAGCGGGTGGCCAGGAAACAAGGAACAGGAAAGAATGAGCTCCCCCTTGGCACTCACTCCCCAGGCACCTACAGAAACTGCGTGGCCTGAAAGAGCCTGTTTCTAGATTAACTTACTTAAATTAGCAGAGTCACTTTCTGGATAGGAACTCAGGTGAGCAGAAAGTCAACATTAGTCACGCCAGCCAGCCAGGAGTTGCATACAGACTATGCTGGCTGAAAAAGCAATTGAGACACGGCAGGATTATTTCTTTTCACAGCCTTGGAGACAGTTTCTCAAGGAACACAAAGTGAATAGACACCAAAGTTCATCCTATTAGAGCCTGGACATTCCTCTGTATCCTCATGCCTTTTTTGACTCTGCACTGACCACCAGCCCCTCTCCGTCCTCCTCCTGGCCTTGGTTTTGGGCTGGCTGTGGGAGGAGGGTGTGAAGGAAGCGAGGACCTGAGCAAAGGGAGAAGGAATGGGGTTGCCTGCAAACCCTGTGTGGGGCAGGGCTGAGCCTGGGACCCTCTGCTCCCTGCCCTGGGTCACACCTTCCCTCCCCTCGTGGAGCGTGGCCACCGTCGGCCACCTGCACAACACCAGCACATGCCTTGGGAGAGGGCTGAGCCTCCAGGGATGAAAACCTTCTGGAGACACAAAGGAACAAAGAAATTTCGCCCAGGTCCTGGAAGCTAACACAGGCACGCAGTGCAAAGGGCAACGAACAGGTTAAAAATACAGCAGGAATGTGGCCAGCCCTGAGCAGACACTCCTGTCAGCTGGGCCGTGTGTTTAATACAACCTCCCCACACAATTTTTTCAAACATTCTCGAAACTCCCGTGGCCAGTGGCCAGCAGCTGTGACGCTGCCTAATGCCGGCGGGGCCCGACAGCCCATCCATAACCTGCTCCCTGGCCCCGGCCCGGAGATAAGCCGGACTCAGCCAGGCTGGGCTCGCCCGGGGAGCCGGGCTGTGACCGCCCCACCCTGCCCTGGACGCTGCTCCTGCTGCTCCCTCCGTGTTCCTCCTCCTCCATGGACACAGCGCTTGGCTGTGCGCTGCAGTGATGCATCACAGATGTGCACGCTGCAGCCAGAAGAAGACCAAACTCCCACCAGCTTTGAAGGAACAGTAATTTGCAGTGTTCATCAGGGCCTTTTGGGAGCACACTTCTTGCCAGGTGTTTTCTGTGCCCTGGCACAGCTGGGATGGCACTGAACTGGAGCATCAAGGCCTTGCAGTCACCTCGTCTCACTCGTGCAGGTGGAAATGACACAACGAAGAAATGATGGGAATCGGCTCCTCATCGTGGCTGCGAAGCTGCAGAGGTCCATAGGTTTGTTCTAATCACATCAGACCAACAGAGGGTGAATTCCAGTGGTGGAGAAGGACTCTGGGAACAGAGGACCTTGGGTGTGGAGCTGGGTGTGACACTGAGCTCAGGTCTGCCAGCATTGGTGGGAACCAGCCCTGGCTACTTCAAGTACCTGCACCAGCACCAGGGTGCTCAGCAGGACTGTCTGCAGGACACATATGGTGCAGTTTGACCTTCCTACTCCTCTGTGACCTGGCCTTTTTATGCCTCCAGATGTGCTCGCTAACCACAGAATTATTCAGCTCCTCTTTGAATCCTACTCATTCCCAAATAAAACAACCCAGTGATCAGACTGGAAGAGGAAAAGCCATCATGGCTAACATCTGGGGGCAGCCTGCAGGCACTCGTGCATTAGTATGTTAACACAAGATATTTTTTTGGGCTGAAGGCAAATGGAATCTTTCATTTCTCAATGAAGTGTTTTACTCACAGGAAGTCACACAGAGAAAGAGTGGAATACATCGTTCCCGTTTATTAGTGCAGGCACATGAAAAATCACATACAATATAAGATTATTTTATGAGACAGTCATAAGAGGGACAATTTATAGTTAAAGGTCAAAAGAAACAGAAGACTAATCCACAGAGCAGCTCTTGGCCTTTCGTGTCTCATTCTTTTTCCATGTCATTGTTTAAAGACAGAATTCTGGGCACCCTTCACAACAGGCAGCCTTCCGCCCTCCAATGTGCTGTAATTCTGGTTCAAGCTCTCGTTCCCATGGCAACAAAACTCAACAACATTATTGGTATTTTCCATCCAACCATGCAGTTTCCCCTCTGCCCGGGACAGAGGGCTCTGTCACCATCGAGGGGATCCAAGCACGAGGGCAGGCAAGAATTATGGAAGTGTTGGAGCACACAGAGCAGCAAATTGAAGGATCAGTTTTAGAGGAATCCAGAATGTGGTGGTGACATCCCAACACAAGGCTGGATGGACCCACGTGGCTTCTTTTGCAGCAATACCAAAGCCCAGAGTCACCCCAGGCTGCTCAGGCAGCTGAGAACTGCCTGACATCAGGAAAGAGCACCGAAATCAGGGGACTGAAGGGTGTAAACCAGGTGTAAGTGATGGTGGTCAGCTCTGCTCTTACTGTTCTCTTTCCAGTCTGTTCATTTACAGCATCAAAAATGCTGAATGTCTGTCCTGGGGTAGTTCTGTAGCTCCAGCTGCCCCCTCCAGCACGGGTGTCTTTGGGGATGGGTTATTACATGACATGTCCCCTGCACAGGACTGTGACCCAGAGGATGGAGCTGTCCTCAGAGTGCTTATTGTAAAAATGATTTCCACAGAGAGAGGCATAAACGCCACTCTTGCTCCCTAAAAATAAAGGCAGATTTTTTAAACCAAAAGCACAGGAAAAGCCTGATTTCAAATGTTAGTTACAAACCACAGAAAAGGAGAGATTATGCCCAGTGTGCCAAAAAGTAGAATTGTCAATGAGAGGCTGTCAAAGGCCCTTTACTTCATGTCTCTGCCCTAAAAGGACCGGCGTGCATGACTCACATCCTCACCAGCTGGGGCCTCTCCGGGCAGGCCCAGCAGAAGGGTCCCTCCAGGGCTCTCACATCAGGCTCTGCTGCTGCTCCAGGGCCACGCTGTGTGTCCCTGCAGGACTCTGCAGACGGTGATTTATTTGCTCCCCCCCATTCTCAACAAAAGTGAGCAGCTCTGCTGCTGAGGACTTAGCCCAGAGTCCACCCCAAACCAGCCGTGGAGGCAAAGCACGAAGCCCGAAGTCAGTCCAGCAAGTGGCCAAAATTCAGCTGCTGGTCTAACACCCCTCTGCATCTGAATGGATTTTTTTCCTGGGGGTTGCATATTGGATGAGTCACTTTTCCTTTTAACCTCACAAGGTCGAGCGCATGGATATATATCTGTCATCCCAGCCACAGCTGGGGTAATGCAGAGGTCAAAGGGATAAATAGCAGAGAGGCTTTATGAACACACTCCCCCATACAAAAAATCCCCTTTGTGGCCGGGAAACAAAAATCACACAAAATCCATCAAATTGCTTGCTTGCGTAATTAGTACTATTATAAAAATAACCTATGCTGACTTTCTTTTCCCTTTTTTGTCATGTCCTTCCTAAAAGCCTGTGGAATAGGAAGGATTCCCTGTTTTCCATGTCCTCCTGACACGGTGCCAAGCAGCAGAGAGCAGCTGAGGCCATATTTTGTCAAATAACCCAAAAGCCAACGTACTTGGCAAAGAACATGCACAAGATGTTATGGTCGTTCTGATACAATGAGTGGGTTTCATTCCAGACCAGTCTGCTTTCACTGCTCTCAGAGTTTTCATGGCAAGGCTCTGGCAGGGTGATTGTTTTCAATCACAACCAAGTTAGCAATCTGGCCCTTGCTAACACCATTATTACACCAAATTATCAGGAGAGCTTGAAGTCCCTGCTCACATCTGCTGTTGACCCCAGAGACCAGAAATAAGACCCCAGCACTCCTAAGTTTGCACAAATTCTCTGGAGGTAGAGTCAAGTGCATTTCTGCCTCTGTAAATTCTCCCAAATTTATTAAAGAGAAGTTTGGAAAACAAAGCAGGGAGCAGCCCCAAGGAGAGCTGCTGGGAATTACGGGGGTGCAGAGCTGAAGCAGGGAAAGCCTCGTCCCACTCCTGCAGAGGATGAGGATAAGAACACATATGTTGGTCCTTCCAGCATACGAAGGATGTGGACCCGAAGGCAGTGGTGACAAGCAAGGATGTGTCCCCTGCACCTTTGCCCTCCCCAGCCCATGCCATCCTCGCTGGTGTGCCCATGGGGCTCCTTTCAGGAGCCTGCCTGTTTTCCATGCAGACAGACATCCCCTCGGACCGTGCTCCTTGCCTGGGCCTGTGCTCTCTGCCGTGTCGGGGCTGCTGCGTGAAACGGAGACCCTCGAGAATCTGCTCCTGCAGTGTCCTGTCGTGTGCCCCATTTAACAATCACCACTGATGTCCTCAAATCAATAATTAGCAATGAGTCAACGTGCGGGGCCGGCAGCTTAGCTGAGACAAACTGGCAAGGCTTCATTAGCAGAGGTGCTCTCCAGACTGAAGGCAGCAGAGAGCTGCTCACAGGAGCTGGGGGGGATGAATTCCACGGGCATGGAGGGGCTGCTCCCCAGGCAGCAGCCCAGGGGCACCGCTGGTCCAGCCTCACAGGGCTCTTCTCCCAGGCCAGGACTCACAGCTGTGCCCACCGTGACGGTGCTGACAGGAGTCTGGGGGTCTGGCTCAAACACCTCCATGCCTGCGATGCCAGCACACAGCGACACGAACAGCTGGAAGGGAAGGGGAGGGCAGCCGCTGAAAATAACCCGTGTCTAGCCAGGGTGAGCTCAGCCCATCACAGCCAAGGGGTGTAAACCCAAAGCATATCTTCGGCAATTAGTCACCAGGATTCCATATAAACAACCCCACTGGTAACTTGTCTTGTGTAGTAAAAACAGGCTGACTCCCCAAATGCTGCAGCCTGAGATTTCTGTCATCCCTTTTGGCTACAGTCACACAGAAAAAAAGGAAAATATTTGCAGGTTGGGCTCAAGGAATAAGTACATAAAGAGTAAATCCTTATGATATTCAGAGTCTATCTCAAAAGTAAAATACTTCCAAGGTGAAGATCCATTCATTTTAATGAAATATTTATTTAATTTTATTAGAAAGCCAGATTCTGTAGAGCTTTGCTGCTGCCCTGAATTCAATTACAACACTATATTCAGTAGTCAAACTCAAATTAATCAAGATTGTCTAGGTTCAACTCAAGATACACAGAATACACAGAGAGTTATGTAACACATTTTGTTAACAGCATCGAATTCTTTTTCCTGGTCAGGTTGTTATTAATAGTAGCACTACACCAACAGTGTAGACCAGCACATGTGCATTTGTGAGCTCCTGGTCCTAGAGCATTAAAGCCAAAAGCCTAAAGCTCAACCAAAAAACTTTATATTTTTCCCTGGCAAACACAGCAGGTGGAATATATGATTTCTTCCATATTCAGAAAACAACAGGTTTACTTGGGGTTATCCTGAAGTGAACTCAGTTTAGGGCCCCAGCACAGCCCCAGCAAGTTAAAAGCCATCTTTCTACTCACTTCAGTGGGAACCAGAGATTTGTGAATCAAATGTTGGCACATCTTGAACAACACAGGAATTTTGTACTCAGTCCTGCGGGGAGTAATTCCTTCATTAAATGCAGCAGAAATATGGGACTGTGTTAGTTATTGTCCGTGAAGAGAAGCAGGTGCTCCAAACGTGACTTCCAGACACCCTAGGAAATGAAGACCCGGCACAGCCCATGAGCTCTGGCAAGCAGGATTCACATGGAAAACATCCACCCTGGCATGCTGGATTCTCTGTGCGCTTTGGAAATGCCCAGCTGGGAGAGCAGCGAGCACCAAGGGGAGCCTCCAGCCTCTCCAGGGCTGGGCTGGCTCCTGCTGCTCCTCCTGAAGCAGCGCCAGCTCCCCAAGGCACAGCTGCCGCAGCAGGGAGGGAGCACGAGGGCTGGGTTTGGATGGATACGTGGGGTTGCAATCTGAAGGATATGGACCATGCTTTTGTTCCCAAAGGCTTCTATCAGCTCACTTCATTTCTGCACGTCCCAGCTTTGCAACCTGGAAAACAGCTCTTCTTTCTCTCCATCTCACGGCGGGATTTCCAGACTGCATCCATCAGCCCT
Source organism: Grallaria varia (assembly GCA_013396735.1). Taxonomy (NCBI): domain Eukaryota; kingdom Metazoa; phylum Chordata; class Aves; order Passeriformes; family Formicariidae; genus Grallaria; species Grallaria varia. The sequence goes on along the minus strand of VWZG01001487.1, from coordinate 152,124 downwards.
GGAGCCACCAGGAAGGGGTCCATAGTGATCATGGTTTATGGCATAGGTGTATTTTGCCTCTGGAGGAGATGAAGCACCATTCTCAGCAAAGAAAATGCATTTGCACTCGCCCGGAAATGTTAAAGGCATTTACACATCCAGCTGCACTGAGGGATGGAGCACAGGGTGAATCTGGCTGGAAAAGGCCCATGGAAATTTAGACTAAACTCATGCCATGGCACAACCGTGCCACATTCCTGGCAGAGCTGGGGCTGTGTGATGCACCCTGTCCGTGGATGCTGCATGAATGCACCCAGCATCACCCCACTGCTACTGCTCTGCAGCAAGATGAACCAGGGCTGGGGTGCAGGGAGACAGCAATGTGGGAGCAGGGCTGGCCTCCGGGACAGTGTCTGCTCCGTGGAGGTCTGACTGGGGAATTTATTTCAGGCAATGGAAAACAAATGAGGTGGTTTTATATGTCACATAATGCTGGGCTACAAAAAGCAAAACAAGGGCAAGACCTTCATTGTGCTGAGAAACAGCCCTGTTTCATTAGAAACCAAATACACTTTGTCTTCAGTGACTATAAAGCAACTACCTGGGAAATATCGCAAGCAGCCCATTCCTTCCCCTGGCCTGCCCTGAAAAGCCACTGACGGGAATGCTCACGTGGGCTGGACTGGAGCCAATACACAAAGTCTTTAGGGGCCCCTCAGTGCATTCAGCAATAGTAAATCCCACTCTGGCTCCAGCCTCACTCAGAAACTTCCCTCTCAGGCACCTCCAAAGGGGCAGAAAGGTCTTTTCTACTCCCCAAAACTATTGGGGGGCATCTGTGCAGGACATATGACCTGGAACCGGGGTCTGTCTGTGTACATGCACCTGAACTGGCTGGGTGGGCCAAGGAGGGGCCACGTGCCCAACAAGGAAAACCCAAGTTTTATACAGAGCACCTTGGAAGTGTCCCCGTGCATGGCAGGGCACAGCAGGCAGTTGTTAAGTCCCAGGGGGATGCTGGTTCACAGGGACTCAGGAATTGAACCTGCATGTTTTATAGGTCTATATGAAAACAGTAATTTAATTTTTTAAGTGTGGTTAGCACCTCTAATTGGAAGCTGCAAGCTTGCCATGCTGGGAAGGCACAGAACTTCCCAGTTGTGCTCTCCCACGGTGACGGGCGCCAGCAGCCAAAGGTTGAGGCACCTGCATTTCCTACTGACACGCCAGCCAGGAATGTGGAGGAAGTGCCTCGGAAGGGCAATGGGAGAGAACCAGATTTCTTTATAAACCAGCAAGCCTCACTTGAATGTTCAAAGGAAATTACTTTAGTTTCTTGCATAGAAAACTTTAGGTGAATGTGATTTGACTGCCCATGAGAGGAAAAAACAGAGGAGACAGATAACGCTTTATAGCAGAGTTACACAACTTTGGGAATGGGAACTGGGAGAAGTGGAAATATCCAGCTACAGAGAATCATGGAGTCATGGAATGGTTTGGGTGGGAAGGAACTTTAAAGCTCATCCCATTCCAACCCCCCGCCACGAGCAGGGACACCTTTCGCTATCCCAGGTTGCTCCAAGCCCCGTCCAACCTGGTCTTGAACACCAGAACATGAAAATACACGAGGCAAGACTGGTTGGCACAAGCAGCAGAGACGAACACACTGGACACAGCTCCGCAGGCTGACAGCAGCCAGGCATCCAGCCTCGCTGATCAGCCGCCCACGAGGAGGATTATATGAAAAAGGCTTCTGAAAACATGAACAATAAATTTGCCACCTGGTTATAATTTGTGGATTTTGGTATTTGTTTAGGTCATCACATATTTCCTCTCAAATGAAGCGGCCATAAAGTAGCTTAATATTCTGTGTAACATCAAATAACTCCATAAATGGAGATAAATTAACGGGAGTTCAGTTCAGACCAGAATCAGGCTTTGTGGTTTGTTTGGGTTCTGTGTCCTGCCTGCTCCTCCACTTGGGTGCAATTGATTCAGCAGCCAAAAGTCTCCTCCTGCCTCAGGCAGAGGCTCGGACGTGACGGGCTGTGCAATTCTGGCTCTTTTTAGCTTTTTACAGTGGGCGACCCAGCCTGATGAGCTAACGGGAACCTTACGTCATTACAGAGGAGAAAACTGTCAGGACTAAAAATACCACGTTTGGTTGTCCAGAGGGAAGAGAAAAGCATGCTGCCCTCAGCATGTTGTAACCCTGGAGCTGGACACGTAAGGGCCTCTTACTCATTGTTTCTGTCTTCATAGTCACAAAAATAGAGAAAAAGCCTCATAAGCTGCATCACTCACTCACTGAAGAGTATTTTCCTGACAGCACCGTCCAAACTTTTTTTGCCAAGTTCAGCAAAGGGACTTCCAGTATTTCCATTGTCAAATCCCTCACAAAATCAGAAACTCTGAGGGATGTTTCCCCCTGGTATCTATTGTTGTCAGCTGCATTTCACCCTGCCCGACATCAGGGAAACGTGGTGCAGCCGGGGGGCTGTGGGGGCAGTGGGGTGGAGGCTGTGGGAGCAGAGGGATGGAGGCTGTGGGGGCAGTGGGATGGAGGCTGTGGGAGCAGAGGGAGCAGTGGGGTGGAGGCTGTGGGAGCAGAGGGATGGAGGCTGTGGGAGCAGAGGGATGGAGGCTGCGTGCTGGCTGGGGACGAGCTGCCAGCAAATCATTTCCAAATGAGTCATGGGCAGTTGATGCTCAGTGACTGCAGGATGCAGAGGGACCCCCCTGCTGTTCCTCAGCTCCGTGCCTGCTTCATGCCAGCTCCAGTTTAGGAACCACCAAGACGCTGGAGGTTTCTGTGGCATTTCAAGTGCATTACACATCTCTTCTTCATGGAATCATGGAATGGTTTGGGTTGGAAGGGACTGTTAAAGGTTACCTAGTCCAATCCCCCTGCCATGGGCAGGGACACCTTCCACCAGCCCAGGTTGCTCCAAGTCCTGTCCAACCTGGCCTTGGACACCCCCAGGGATGGGACTGACCCAGTGTCTCTGGACAACCTGTGCCAGGGCCTGCCCACCTCCCAGGGAAGGCTTTCTGCCTTGGGCCTGATCTAAACTGGTCCATGTGTGTGCAGCACGGCCAGGCTGTGCCTCCCCAGGGAGCCGGGCAGGCGAGGGGCTGGGGCCCTGCTGGGCTGCCCCTGCCCTGACTCAGCAGTTCCCCTTCCTCTGAAAAGTGTGCTCTAGAGCACTCCTTCCGTCCTGAATTACTTTCTTCAGTCTCTTTTAGAAGAACAATAGCACACCTATATGAGAAATTCTACAAAAGTACAACTCAGAAAAGTACCTGGGGATCCATAAGCTAAAAAGCTTCCTTGAACACATGTTTAAGCAATTCACGCTTCTCCTGAGACATTCCAAAGAGGCACACCTGACTCCACATTCATGAAAACAGAAAAGTAAATATCCACCTGGGAGAAGTATTTGTATTCTCTCTCCCTCGACAGTCACACTGATGGTTTTGAAAGTAGTGCTGAAATGAAGATATTGAAGGATGCAGTGAATGGTTCTTGGGGTGAATTTAAAAAAATGGTGCTGGTGAGGTTTTCCTGGGAAGAGGCAGGCTGAGGCCATGGCAGGGGCTGCACAGCAGGGCACCCACTGCTCAGACTCAGCAGAACCATCCACAGATACACATTGGGCTGCTGAGAAATAATAAGGAGCTCTGGAGTACTGTGAAGATTTAAAGCCAATCAAAAACCCCTGATATTAAATCTTCAAAGAGACATGGAGGAATTAAAAAGGCTGAGGGATTCATCCTTCCTGCCCATTTTATGAGCGTCAGAACTGCTTGGATCTGTTTGATCTGGTGACACCTCCCCTTGCGTGCCTAAACATTCATAAAACATCATATTCTTCAGCAACCAAGTGTTATTTTGTGTGATGTTTTTAATAGGTGAAATATTCTTGGTGGAATATCATTAACTTCTCCTGGTGGTGCATCCAGACAGACTCCAAGACACTTGGTGGGATAGAAGAGGACTCTCAGTCCCTCGTGGGTTTTTCAGACACATCCACCTTTTGCATAAACCACAGGAGAGCGAATCAGAAGGTTGGGTACAATTTCTAGCACTGGTGAGAGCTTTTCTATTGACATCACTGAATCTGGGATTGAAGTTCTCAGTGCTGTTAGATAAGGTTTTGTACAAAACTTCCTAAGAGCCTTGCAGGTTCTTAAATATCATTCATGTTATTTAAACTCCAAATCATGTGACGCAGCTCTCTCAGCCTAAATGAGTTGCCCAGATGCAGCCAAAGGCGGAACTTTGGCCAGGCCAATGAAGTTTCTGAGTAACCTGTTTGGTTCTCTCCACTTCCTGGCACTCCAGTGAATGTCAGATCTATTTCTCTGAGTAATGACAAATCCTCCAAAATACTTTAAATGTTTATTTCAGACTCAGCTTTTCCACATCCCAGTAACTGCATGCTTGGAATGAGGGGAAAAAGAAAATTAAACTACCACTTGTGCAGAATCAGGTTTTTTTCAAGGAATACACTCCAGAAAATATCCTGGGGCAATATTCTGGAAAGATCAAAGGAGCACCTTCAGCAGCAGGAGCCTGCAGCTGATCAGCCACTTAATGACGAGTCAAGAATTTAATAATGCCAGAGAATAGATGCGCTTGAACGTCTCTGAGTGGGGTGTCGATGTGTGCTGTCCTCTGACTGCAGCCACCCCGTTCTCAGTCCCAGCATGGACCGTGCCCATTGAACCAATCCATTGAACCAACCCCGTTCTCAGTCCCAGCCTGGACCGTGCCCACTGAGCCATCCCTTCAGGCCTCAGTACAAGTGCCCTGTGACAGAACTTGGCAAAACTAATCCCATTTGACCAAAACATATTTATACAACCTGCCAGGCAGGTACAGGAGGGGTGCTGGGGGGCAGGAGGGCTGATGGGGGGCAGGAGGGCTGATGGGGGGCAGGAGGCATCACCACATCACCCCCAGCTCCACAGGATGGGCACTGCCCCCCTGAAATGCCAACCCCGGGGGTCCCGGCGGGCTCAGACCCCAGGGGCAGGTGTGGAGCTGGAGGTGGGAGTGCCTGACAGATGAAAGGAGCTGTGATGGATGGTGTTGTAGCAACAGTCACTGCAAAGGCAGAAAAGGAAACAAAAGAAACAGGATACGGCTGTTTAAGGAGGTGGATATGTTACATTCCTGCAAGCATTTATGAATTCCTGCTTATGTGCTAGAATATAAATATTGGCAATGACACTGATTTTTTGCCTACTCAGTAAAGTCACTGCCCGTATTCAGGGTTTAGAATTTGTGCTGTAACAGCTGTGTTATCTGGGTGCACAAGTGCCAACTTTGGGAATATTAAGAGAGAACTAAGACAAGACATAGTAATCCGGAACACCAATCTTGAATTGTAATGGTAATCTTTAAAATTATATTTGTATCTTATTTGCCTGCTTTTGGTCTCACTTGGTGCCTGTGAGACTCAGCCCCAGGAATGGTAGGATTTGGACACAAAAGCATCTTAATTCTGGCCTGCAAGCAGTGAGAGGAAGGCTTAGACTATTTGTTTCTGCACAGTAACCAAACAATAAGGGCTGAGCTAAAGCCCATGACATCAGGAGGGAGTTTCTTTATTTGGTGTTATTGAGTTTCTTCATTTCTGACTCCTCATAGTCTTTCACCTCAAAGTTCAAGCACAATATTTTTCAAAAGATTCTTGGAAATCCTTCTCTAGCAATGCGATGAACTCAGGAAATTGGGAGAGGCTGAATTGTTAAACATGCCTCTCTCCTACAGCATAAACACCCCCAAACATGGACTGCATTTTCCATATCATTCTAGGGGATGTTCCCTTCTTTTCCTGAGAACTGACATGACTGTGCATTAGTGGGTGTGAGGAGATGGTTGTGCCTCTATAGACACTTCTGCCAAAGTCCTGGAAGTGATGCAGGACAGCCTGAGTGGAGGGAGAAAGCATCTGCCCCCGGAGCTGAGCTGGGCTCTGCACCTCACAGCCTGTCCCCATGCCCTGAGTGGTGCTGGCAGCCTTGCTGTGCTCTTACCAAGCAGTTCACACTCTGCAGAGTGCAGGCTCTTACACTGGATGGGGTCTGCGCCCTCTGGATCCTCCCGGGCAGCCTGAGGGACACCCTCAGCACAGCAGGAATGCCCTAGCACAGGGTCACACAGCAGCTGATGGACGGGGCGAAACCAACCCTGGCAGAACATATCCCAAGGCGTATCCCCTGTTTTTAACTGTCCTGTTGTCCTCTGTCCCGATCAGTGTAAGGCTAAAATGAACAGGAAAGCTTCTGTGAAATCCACCTACAGAAACCTTCGTGATCACTGAGTCTTACTGCCAGCATCTCTGGAACTCAGTCTTTCAAAAAGATTTAGTTTGTTGTACTTATCTCTGTATGATAAAAGGCAAACTTTCCTTGACCTGCATAAATTGGGAACATTCAGCTTAATTTTCTCCAGTTGTCTGCATTCTGGAGCTGTACAACACCCAAAAAAGGAAGCATCACTACAAACGGGGTCAAGAGTGAGGGTGAATACTGAATACTGAAATCCCAAAGAAAGGCTGGGGACCTCCTCTGCTGGATAGGTACAATCACTTGGACTTCACTGTGTGAAATAACGATGCTAAAAATGTGCCAAATTTGTTTGCAGAACATACCAACAGCTGACATCTGTCATGATTTCACGAGCGAAAACCCAACAAAATCTCAGTGTTTAGCTGCTCAGTGAAGTGACTCACACTAGAACAGAGGTTTCGACTTTGTTCTTCCAGGCACCCGTTTCTGACGGGAAATCCATCCGTTTAATCCCATAATGGGAACAATTAGCCTTACAGAAAAAGCAGGTCACTTGTAATCTCCTCTGCTGCTTACAATATTATGCCAATATTCCTTTTTATTTTCCCAACTGCTGCTCATCGGTCACAGTGCCACAAAAAGGTTGCAGCTCACACAGGGCAAGAGCCAGGGTTAACCCTGCCCTCGTTGGCAGCAGCAGCTGAGCCCGTGGGGAGGAGCTCGTGTGCCCCCAAAGCAAACAGACCAGCCCCTCCAACTGGTCCATACGTTCCAGGCTTGCAGCTGCGCAGGTGAGATGAAAGAGGCCCAGGGAGCTGCTCCAGTGTGAGAGCAGTGAGTGGCAGGCTGGGGGGACAGTCACCACCTGCCTGCTTTGTGCTGCCCAGGCTCATCACTGGGTTAGTCCCACTCCGGAGATTAAGGCCGTGAGTAAGGTCAGACCTGACCCAACAGGCATCTGTTTGCTCTGACTCCTCGGGTGGAAAGTGGGACTGATAACATGGAACCAATTCATGCTCCAGCAAAGCTGATAGGAAGAGGGGAATATACTGAAAAAAAAAAAAAAAAAGAAAGAAAAAGGGCTTTTTTGTAATGTTTTGAACATGTTGAGACCTTTCCGTGAGCCCTGACGTGAGCCTTGTCCTTGTCCACAGCCTTCTGCTGAGCTGGCTGTTATCGAGGACAGGCTGCTGCCGAGCTCCGGTGCGAGCCAGCCACGCTGTGTCATTGCTTCCCGGTGTTCCCCTCGGGAAACCCATCCACAGGCTCTTATCTTGTGTTTAGTCTGCAGTGTTTGGGAGGTAGGGACTTATCCCTGCAGCTTAGTGGGTTGCAAAACCCCAGTGTATGGATTTCTGGGAGATGACTGGTAGGCACCCTGATGAGCGAGGCTTAGAGTAACACATAAAAATTGTCTCATGAATATTTGCCAGAAAAGAAGAATAAACTGCATTTTGTATCAGGCCCTGCTGTGTTTTACCCTCTGAACATATCTCACAAAGGCAAAGGATTTGGACACCTCAAGGGATGGGGCAGCCACAGCTTCTCTGGGCACCCTGTGCCAGGGCCTGCCCACCCTTTTAATAAAGAATTTCTTCCTAATGTCTAATCTAAACCAACTCTCTCTCAGTTTTTCTCCATAGCAATCCCTTAAAGCTCCAAAGCCTTGTGAGGCAGCTGGCTTCTCCACCTGAAGGTGATTACAGGGAAGAAATTCTATGGTACCAAGAAGATTTCTTTCATTATCCTAATGATTTCTATCACAGCTGGATTTTTCTCTGTGGAATGCTTAGATTCATGAGATAAACTTCTCAGAAATGATTTAGACAAACAAATGAATTAAACAGAATTCAGAATGACAGTTCTCAACAGTTGGGTATCTGCCAAGGAACTTTCAAAAGCCAAAATAATAACTCAGATCTGAGAGATCCTGCAAAGCTTATAAATTAAGTAATCCTTTGGAAACCTGCAGCTAATGCTGCCATAGGGTTGAGATTTGCTTGGACTTAATCCAAATAATGAGTTTCAAATTGAACTGTTTTCACAAGGTGTTGGGTTTTTTTGATGTTTTTTTAATTTTTAACTATTAAGTAACAGAATAAATTGGAGCCATTGAGAACCTGTTGTATGTGAATCCCATCAGGATAGGAAGACACCAGAAAGGACTCGTTCAGGCAATGGAAATGGAAATTAACATGAAAAAGTCAAGGTTTACTGATTAAGGCAAGAAAGGAGAAGAGGTTGTACTCTGAGAAACACTGACTACTGGGAGGGCAAATTGCACAAGCGCCATGAAACATTTCTTGGAGTCTTTACTCCTTTTGAATTCATGTGATCAGCATCACTTTAAGGGTCCATTTCCAATCACAAATACAAAAAGGAGCAACCAGTGCTAGAACCCACAAATGACCATTCACAACAAATGATTTTGAAACACAAACCATGAGCCACTGAATCTGACTCACAATTTGAACAGGAGTGTGGCAGTCAGGAGGGCCAGGACACAGGCTAACAGCTACTTTGGTGATTAAAGCTACTTTTAAATCACAGAACCACAGGATAGTTTGGGCTGGAAGGGACCTTAAAGCCCATCTCGTTCCATTCCTTGACCTGGGCAGGGTCACCTTCCACTCACCCAGGTTGCTCTAAGCCCCATCCAGCCTGGCCTTGAACACCTGCAGGGATGGATGACTTCAGCCTCCTGAAATGGCTCTAAGCAGAAACAGCTGTAGTCCAGAAGAAGACAATTTATGGAGCAAGAAAATCTCCTGACCTGGAGGAGAACTATTGAGCCATAATGATGCTTTAAAATACCCTCATGTGGACAGATGTTCAAAACCAGCACGGAAGGGTCATTATCAGGACTCCCAGATAAGCACAGACCTCTGCTAGACATTGGGAGGGTGGCAGATGGAAAACCTGAATGCTCATTCAAAAGGGGACACAAAGCTGAGTATCTGGAGTTTACCCAGTCGGTCTGTGATAACAAAGGAAGGAAACGCAGAGTGTCACGGGTGGCAAAGGAGAGCCAGAATGGAATATTCAAAATAGAAACAAAGGGGTGATAAGGCTTTGGAGTGGAAAAATACTGGAAACAAACATCAAGGAAAATACTTGGGAAGGGAAAGATAAAGTGAATGGAGTGATGAGATTGAATTGATGAACATGTTTGACCTCTCTGACCAGTGTGTGGTCTTTGCTGGAGCTCCCTGTGGGGTTTCAGCACTCGGCTGAAGAACGAGTGCCTTGGTGATGCTGTGTTCCAGCTGGGTGTCCAGGCTTGCACCCTCAGCAAGGCTCAGCTCATCTGCTGCTGGTCCTGTTGATTTCTCAGCCAGAAGTAGAAATCCAACCAGTTTCTGGAAATGACTTTACATAGAATTAAAAAATTCTCACTGAGCAATCTGGTCCAGTGGAAGGTGTCCCAGGCCATGGCAGGCATTTGGAACGGCTTGAACTTTAAGGTCCCTCCCAACCCAAGCCATTCTGTGATTCTACAATTCTATCAAAGACAAAACCAGGAATTTATGAGCCTGCTTTGGCTGCCTGAAGTGAGAGCTGACTGGATCCTTTGCAGGCTGCAGAGTTGTGTTGGCTCTGCTCAAAGACAGCACGTGTGAAAAGGTGTGTGAGCAGCTGAGGGAACATGAGGCACCTGTGAACTCTGGAGCTCTTTAGATAATGTTCTCATTTCCCACGTCCTGGGAAAAACTGTCTATGACAGAGGGGAGCAGCATTAAATCCTGACGCAGTTCTGAGGCTGCTCTGCATGTGGACACTTTCCATCAGGCGTAATTCAGCTGCAGACAGTTTTATTCAGAGTAAAACTGCCACCACCTCACTCAGTGTAATGCATTTTGGAATACAGTCTCATTTGGGATAAGCCAATTTTTACCAATTTGGCTAATTGTGTTTTACTTGGGTTAAGTTTTCAATGAGCTGTCAGTTCCGTGAGGGGTGATCTGGGCTAAGCATCCAAAAAGCCTTGAAGAGAAAGTGCCTCGGAGCCAGCAGTTTCCTGTCTGCTTTTGAAATGAATACTTTAATAGAGGGGATTTCTGTGTTTGGATCATCTCTTGCCTCTGCCAGCGAATGCCTTTGAAGCCCTGAAGCTTTGCTGCACAGCAGAGCTGCCCCCACAGCACAGGGCAGTTCAGAACCCGCCCGGGGGACGGACCCCCAGTGAACACCCGTGGGAAATGTTTGACTTCACTGAACTGCAGGTTTCATTTTTTCTCCTCTTCTTTTTGCCATAGCTCTGGTTTTATTGTTGCTATTTTCCAGCAAACTTCGTGTCTTGCACCGAAAGGATCTTTTCCCTCCTAAGAGGAAGGAGGTGCCGTGTTTGTGCACATCTTTAACTTGGTCCTTTACTGAGTCCCATTTGTCACCAAACAGTGAGAGCAGGAGAAGTGGGACCCCAACCAGTCCTCCGGCTCTCTGCGGGAGGAATTTCGCTGTTTGGCTGGGTGGATTTTCTACCACAGCAAGGAAACCTCTGAGCAGCCCAGTCCCAGGCCTCGGCAGGCTGGGTGATATCACCCAGGAATGAGGAGGTATGATTCATCAGCCAGACAAAAAGCCTGTGCAGCCTCTCTCCGTGGAGGCACAGCTTGCAAGGAACAAAGAGTGGTGGAAAGCTCTGCTGGTGTGACTGTGGCTGCACCTCTCCTCGGCAGGCACCTTCCTAGCACAGCAAACAAACTCCGTTGTGTTTCAGCTTTGTAACACAGCACACGGACTGTATTCATGTTGCTAAATCCCAAAGCTGCAGGACAGCTCGGGAGCGGGTTTAAGTCTCAGCTCCCGCTCCGGTCCCAGGGCAATGCCCAGTAACACGGCCACAGCCGTGAGACACTCACACAAACCTTCCCCTGTCCTGAGCAAAAAGACTTTGCAGCAAATGGCCCATTAATCAAACTCACAGAAACTGGGCAGCGAGAAGGTACTCGATGAAACTGGACTTTCCAAACAATGAACCCTTTGTTAAGTCCTTTTTTTGATGTGGGATATTCCGGTCCAGCCCTTTCCAGGAAGAGAGGGAGATTTTAGAGGCATTTTGAGATTTCTTCTCAGCTTCTGGTGGCCATGTCGAGCAGCTGTGCTGACCACCCACCCCACCTCCAAGCTACCCTCCAGGCCTGAAGCCACCCCATTGTACACCCATTACACAGCGTGGACACCTCCATGGAGCTCCACCAGTCCCTGATCCAGCTGTACCACTGGGAAAGGGGAACGCTCTGCAGTGCTGGGTGTTCCCCCAGAGACCCTGCAAGGACACAGGGACATTGGGGTGCAATGCCCATGGAGATGCTCTCAGGGCTAGAGCACCTCTGCTATGGGGACAAAGTGAGAGGGACAGGACAGGGGGGAATGGCTTCCCACTGCCAGAGGGCTGGGTTACATGGGATGTTGGGAAGAAGTTCTCCCTGTGAGGGTGGGAATGCCCTGGCACAGGTTTCCCAGAGAAGCTGCCGCATCCCTGGAAGTGTCCAAGGCCAGGCTGGATGGGGTTTGGAGAAGCTGGGATAGTGGAAAGGGACCCTGCCCATGGCCGGGGGATTGGAGCTAGATGACCTCTCAGGTCCCTCCCAAGCCAGACCATACTGTGATTCTGTGATTATTTCCAACGTTTATCTTTTGCCCATGCCATAACCAGAGAGGATTCCCAAATGGCTTTATGTGAAATCTGATTGTTTTCCTGAACTTTTTTCACCTTCAAGAGACTCATCATAATGAATAAAACAGTTGACTACACCTTTACTGTCTGATTACATAATTTTTTTTTTTCATTCTAGAGGATGAAAGTGCAGCGAGCGGGGGCTTTGACCACACCAAACGTGAACTTCGCTACTAGCAGAGCACTCTCACTTTACCACTGCGAGCAGTGGCTCCGCACGCCGCTTGGAACACGAATCCCGGGGCGATCCGCGCCGCAGCCGCAGCCGCCCCCGCCGAGGGCCGGGCCGGGGCCGCCCCCGTGGCACGCCCTGCGGGCGGGGTATGTAGGGCGGGCGGGGCCGGTCCATCTATCCCTCCCCATCCCATCCCATCCCATCCTTCCCCTCCCGGTCCCGTCCCGTCCCTCGCTCGGGAGCCGCAGCCGGAGCCGCCGGGGCAGGAGCGGCCGCCGCGATGTCGCGCTCGGTGGTCCTGCGGGGCCCCTCGCCCTGGGGCTTTCGCCTGGTGGGCGGTAAGGACTTCAGCGCCCCGCTGACCATCTCCAGGGTGAGTGGGGGGCGGCGGGCGCGCCGCAGGTGATGGGTGGCCACGGGCGGTACCCGCGCCCGGCGGGTGTCGCCTCTCGGGCTCTGCTTTGGCTTTGTTTTATTCTACGGCCACCGAAACGCGCTCAAATAGGCGCTCTCCTCAAAACTCCGCGCTGTTTCAGTCTCTTTTCCCGGTGTTAGGACTTTCTCCACGCTCTGTTTTGTTGGATGTTAATTCATAAAGGTTCGCTTTCAAGGTTTTCGGTGTTCAGAGGGTTTGGATTCGTGCCCTGGCCTGAGTTCACCGGCTGCCGGGATTCTGAAGGAAGGCATGAGTTAACTCAGCCAGAAGTTTCTCCGCGCGGGCTGCGGCGTTCGGGGGTCCCTGTGGGCTGGGAGTAATTACTGGGGAAGTGCACTCACACTCCTGTTTAACCTCCCAAAGTTGTATTCTGGAAACTTCTTCGCTAAGACGCCGCAGATAGCTTGAAATAGGTGTTGTGTGTAGATGTGTGTGAAAATAAAGCGTCCTCGGTGCGGGAAGGAGCTCGGTGAGGTGCTGCGATGGGTGAGGCGCTGAGTGTGAGCCGGGCGCGTTCCCGCGGGCGCTGCGCTTGCCATGGGGAGGGCAGAGGGGCCGGGGGGCACAGGGGGTGGCACAGGGGATGGCAGAGGGGCCGGTGCCCCCGGCCAGGGGGCGCAGGGGATGGCAGAGGAGCTGGGGGGGCAGAAGGGCCGGTGCCCCCGGCCGCGGGGCAGAGGGGATGGCAGAGGGGCCGGGGGGCAGAGGGGATGGCACAGGGGATGGCAGAGGGGCCGGTGCCTCTCGGGCTGCTCTGCCTTCTCGCCACGTCGGGCTGTGGGATTGCCGAGCTCCCCCGGGCAGCCGCTGCTGAAGTCCTGGGAACAAACACTGAGTGCATTGAAAGGCTTTGGAAGGAGCTATAACTTAAAAATCTTGTCCTCGCACACGCAGGCTGTTTGCCATCGTCTCATTCATCTGCCAAAGCTGTGATTGAAACCTAGGGTCCATGTTTTCTCTTTTCTAAGGAATAATGACGGAAGAGGTTGTGGTTTGTATTTGGGTTCCGATGTGCCTGTCGCATGGCTTTGTCCCTTTCCGAGTGCCCCAGGGAGGGCTCTTTGGGGCAGGAGCAGGAGATGGCTGGAGCAGCGGGCACGGTGGGCACACACCTGGAGGGGGCACCGCCCCGTAGGGCTCAGCCTCTGCCTCCTCGGCATGGCAGGCTCTGTTTCTCCCCCGGTAACATGGGATGTATCACAAATCGCCTCTCGGCAACTGTGAAAATGTTCCTGTTGTGGAAATTAACATTTTAACTTAGTGGAGGGAGCCTGTTTCCCGCTTTGAAAAAAAACAACAAACCCATTCGTTTAATATTAAACAAGAAAAAACAAAGTCTGCATCTGCCTCCACAGGTGGTTTGCCAAATTCCTTGCTCGATTCAGCAAACCTGGGAGGAGTGAGGAGGGTGATTCTCATCAAGCCAATCTTGCCGTGGTTCCCGGGGAGCTGTAACACAAGCAGCAGTTGCAGGGTGTTATTCTATGTGGCAGCCCTTTAAATTGGACCCATTTTTGCATTGTTCCCACTGAAGAGTGAGGTGATGCTCTGATGTTGCCGTGCTCTGACAGCTGCTCCTGGAGCGTCATAAACAACTTGCTGGAATGTAAATGTGGGTGTAGGGTGCTCTGCTTGGGCTCTAGTCTCTTAATACAAGAAAATAACCTCACTTGCTTTGCAAATAGTACCCAAAAATGTTAAAACTGGGGGGGAGAAACAGCTTCTGCTGCAGCTCCTGGCCTTGGGGTGCAGAGAGGGGCTGCTGGAGGGCTCCCCAAGGAGCCAGGGCTTTGCTTGGTGCTGGGTCTCTGCAGCCCTGCTGCTGTGCAGAGGACTGAGCACAGCTGGAGTGGTTCCATATTCCCTTTCATTCTCTAATTGTCCAGGAAATCTGTTCTTTCTGGCTTGAAACCTGGACAAAGGAGCAGGGGACTCCCTGTGCATGGGAACAGAGAGCCCCCAGCCCCCTTGTGCAGCCTGGCACACTACAGGAGGGAGGGAGCCTCTTGCTAGTTGTGGAGGGTTTGGGCTGACTTCTGCTTCCTTCAAAGTGCCTTTTTTCTTGGCTTTTTATTTCATTTGTTTTATACTAAAATGCCATTAAATTCCAACCATCGTTGGAAAGGCAGAAGTTCTGCCAGGAGCCAGGACCACACTCTGGGACAGCCACATGCAGCTGGGAGCCCAAGATGCTGGCATGCTCTGGGCTGCCTGAGGGATGTGGGTTTGCTGCACCCCACTTCTGGGGGGTGGAGGATCAGTGTGCCATGAGGTGTTTGCACTGTACAGCTCTGCAAGCGCCCTACCTGGACTAGTTATGTTGGGAAATTGGGTTGCAGTTTGGGATTGGAGGCATTCAAAGCCACCCACATTCACCTTGGGGTGCTGGCTGCCTACTTAAAAACACAAATTTGTGTAGGGATTGGGGAAAAAATATTTGGTCATTGTTAGGCTGGGTTTTCTCCACTCTTTGCTAAGCTGCTGCAGGAAACCATTTCCCTCCAAACGACTCTCTAGCTGGAATAGTGCAGGGATGTGTTGCTGGCCCAGGAGCTGCAGTGAGTGATGCTTTGCTGTCTGGGGGGGCACCTGGAAGGGTGCAGCTTCCTCTCCAAGGCCTGTCCAAGTGTCATTGCTCCAGTGAAGGCAAAATTCCTTAATGGTGCATTCGTGGGACCTGAAGCCAAAGTGTCACCTCTGCGGGGGAAACCACAATGCAGTTGGTGTGAAAGGATCTGCCAGGCTGAGCTGAGCGAGTGGGACAGCAGAGGCTGGGCAGGGGGAACCAGCTGGCTGGGGCAGGAGCGAGAGCTGAGGGTGGGCCACAGAAGTGGCTTGTGACAGTATTGTCAAGAGAGGAACCTGAAAAAATATGGATTTGGCAGCATGGAACGGGGCAATCACCCAGTCCTGCTGTGGGATGGGACTTGCCTCGCTCACAAGGGTTTGCTTTAGCCTGTAGCCCCTGTGAGGTGGCTGTGTCTGTGCAGGTGCAGCTGGTGGTGGTCAGTCCATTCCTTGCAGCTGTTTCAAATGTACCCAGGATATCAAGCAATTATCTCTTTTCGTGGAAAACAGGTCACTTCCCTCTGTGATTTGAGGGACAAAGGGTAAACATCTGGTTGTTCCAGGGACTGGGTGCAGCTGATGCAAAGCTCTGCCCTGGAGAGGCCAGGGCTCCAGTCAAGAGTGTTGAGTTCTTCAGTGCTAAAGGTAAATGCAAATCCAGAAGGGTGTGCTTAGGGCAGCTCTCTTGGGTGGTCACGTGAGAATTTACGTGTGCCATAGCTCACTTTTTATCAGGTGTTTCTTCTTGTGCTTTCAGGAGGACCCAGATGAGCAGGGATGGAGTTAGCTGGGCTGGTTTGGGGGCTCACAGCCCTGGAGGGTGATTCTGGTGTGTTGCCAGCGCAGTGCTGGCAAGGGAATTGTCACCCCAGGCTGTGCTCTTGGGGGGAAGCTCAGCATGTTTCATACCCACTGTCCCAGTGAGCCAACACCGGGTGTAGGACATCACGTCATTAATAGTCACTCCTAAGGGTATTTCTAGGAGTAGGGAATGACTCAGAAGGTCTGCTTAGAGTTTGCCTTAATGACTTGATAGAAAGTGGTTTGAAGACTTAATTAAATTTCTGGTAGCCAACAGCTGCTTTTTCAGGGTACAGTGTGTTCACAGCTGGGTGCTGTGTGTGCCCCTGCTGGCAAAGGGCTCGCTGTGGCTCTTCCTCCGGGCAGTGACAGCTTTGCCTTGGGGCAGCAGGGATGGGGGAACTCTCTGGGCCACTCTCAGTGTTGTGCTTGTAACCACATCAGTGAGTGCTGCGGTTCTGTGGGGGATCACAGCTGATCTACCCCTTGCCTGGGATTAAAAGATAATCAGTCATTAGCGTAACAAGAGGAGCTGAGTGTGTTTAATCACTTGAACTCGCTTGTCCAGCTCCTGGAGCAGTCGGTGTCGTCATCTGCCCAGCTCTGCCAGGGTTAATCCATGCACTTGCTGCTTTTGGGGTCATAGATAAATTACTTGACTAAACAGATAATTGACAGATGGGCCAATTCCAGTATTTTTAAAGGGTATTTTAATACAGTTTTTCCTTTATCTGCTGGCTTCAGCATGAGTTTGCCTCCTGGTCGCTAGTGGAGCTGCAAAAATGCAGTTTTCAGAGTTGGCTTGGGACTGTAATACAAGAAGGGTGAGAAATAATTGGTCTGCAATCCATTATCCAGGTATTGTTTGAGTTAAGGTTGACTTTTAAACTTAAGCTGCTTTTGCATTTGAGCAGAGACGTGTCCTGTTAAAGGTTAGGATACTCAAGAAGGAATTCTGCTGAGGAAGGAATTCCAGTAAAAGTGGGTTTGTTGACTCTCTCAGGGCAGCCAGCAAATGCCCGAGTCATTGCTGTGCTCCCATGTGAATGCAGAGAGAGCCCAGGGAGGGGGATCATTTCTGGGGTGGCCTGTGAGGTTTGTTCTTGTGTGGGAGGGGATGGTGGAGCACCAAGGGCTCCAGGTTTGGTTACTCCAGGAACTCCACCTGTGTTGGTGGAGAAGGAAGGACCAGAGATGCCAGCAAAGGGGACAGGACTTTTCCCTTTGATTTCCGTAGTGTTTTTCCTGGTTTCATGTGTAATGTTTATGTATTTGATAGTTTATTAAATGGAGATGATGCCCTCTCTCTGTTCAGAGCTCCCAAAAGGACTGAAGCAGCCCCTCTGTGTTGATGACACCCAAAACCAGGCCCCAGCTGATTTTTGCTGACCTTTGGTGGGTTTGGTGCCTCGGAATAGCTGGGTGATAAAAACTGTCCCTCAGTTGGTTGCATAGTAATGTTTGTTGTAGTATTTCAAGTGGGGTGCTTTTTTTAAGTGGAAGGAAATACTTTTGCTTGTCAGTTTTTGTCCCTCTCATCGTTCGTGTGAGGTCTGGGTGGTTCCGTGTGAGGCTGGGCTGGTACAAGCAGTTAATCTGAGCTACAGATAAGAACGAACAGAAATATGTCACAAATGTATCTGCTGCTGAAGTGTTTCTGTTACTGAGGCCCTTTTGTAATAACCGAAAGAGACGAAGAAATGCTGATGCTGGTTCAAGAGACTGTAATGGTGGAATCTGCTGCAATGAAAACCTAATGCTAATTACTGTAATCAAGCACACTGATAATCCTGAGTGGGAAAGCAGGCGGGAAGAATGATTCATGTAGATCCATTCAGGCAATGTCTGACCTGGGGGCGAGTTAGCAAAATAAACCCAGCACACCCCCAAACGTACAGGGCTTCTGCCAGGCTGGACAAAGAACGGGCTCAGTGTCACTGTGTGTTTTGGGTTGGGATTTAGGGGTTTGTGGGTTGGGATTTTTTTCTTTTTCCTCCTCTTTCTTTTGGCTCTCCTTTTAAATGATGGTGATGTCAATTTTCTTCTGCGAAGATTGAAAGATTGCCTGTTGGGACAGGTATTCAGAGTTACTTCGTAAAAGTGTGCACTTAATCCCACTTGATAAAGTGGGTGAAAGAGAATTAAAGTCAGACAGCAGGCTTACTAGAAAGGCCCTGTTAGTGTAGGAATCATAGAAAGGGAAATATGTGCAGCTGCTCTTTTTTTCCTGAACTTTTTGTTGCTATATAACACAATAGATGCTTAAAATCCTGGTTCTGCTGGGTTTAGATCAGTCCTTTAATTTTAACACAAATATGCCTTTATGGATTGTGTGAAATTGATGCAAATCAATGCAGTTTAATTTCATTTTTGGTAGCTTGGGAGCAAAATACATATCACAAGTCTACAAGGATCATGGGAAATTCTAGAAGGCACAAATCCTCTTAAATATAATTTCTAAGTGAATTTATTGACTGATTTCAAAACACGTTGACTCATGGTTCTTGGATATCCAAACTCTTACTGAAAACATTTTTATTTTTTAAGTCATCTGTGGCCACAGGTGCTAGAGTGTGAAAGAAAACATTAGATCTCTCAAGATCAGGCAGTGTTGATAAGAAGAGGTTAAAACAAACATGTTCACAGAAAAATACTCTGCTTGATTTGTTGTCCTTGCCAGATGTGTGCCAGAGCAAACCTCGTATCTCACCAGAGCTTGTTCACGTGTGGGTTTGTACACAGCCCCTTACACCCCACTTGCCCCAAGCCCTGGGAGATAAGGTTGTGTTTGGTTTCTACTTCAGAATTTACGCAACAACTTCAGGCAAACCCAGGTTTCACTGTGTTACTTGGACAATTGCAAAGACATTGAGCCAATGTGGCATTTGAGGAAATTCTGCAGCTAGTAGAGACCCAAAATAAACAAACCTCACTTTCTCCCCATGGAAAACACAGAGTTTTGTTTAAAAAAAAAAAAAAGAAAAGAAAAAAAAAAGATGCTGTGCAAGAGTATTTCTGCCAGTGAATTTTCCAAGCCCCATAAAGGTGCCACACAGCCTGTGCCACACTCAATCCTTCCTGACAACCAGAGCCACCCACATTCACACCCGTTAAGCCTGGAGTAGTTCTGCATGTGTGGACTGATAGCAGATTGTGTGCCAATGACATTTTACAGTGTGAGCTTCAGAAAGCCAAATAGACCAGATTAAAGAAGATTATTTAAAGCCATTATTCTTAGTTAACAGATATGGGCAGTGCACAGCTGAAAGAGAAGCTGTCTCAGCTGACTCCACTGCTGGTCAGTAATGGGTGCACAGAGGAGATGCTCAGCTGGGAGCTGTGCAGGATGCTGGCTCTCAGTGCTGTTGTTTACCACAAGCCACAAAACACTTCAGCAGCCTTTACCCATGTGCAAAACTTCTGGTTCAAAACACCAAACCGTGCCAAATATTTAGTGTTCACCATTGAACTGGGAGGAAGAAGCTGTGTAGGAAAGGCCCAAATCCCTGCAGACCCTGATTAGCACCTGCCTGTGCAGCAAGGATGGAGCTCCACGTTTGCTCGCCAACTGAATTCAACTTTGTGTTGAAGAATTTTCTTCTCTGGCGGTGGCTCTGTGGCCACTTTTCTTTTGATGGGACAGAAAGCATCAGCTCAGCTTCCTGGCCAAGATGCTGCTGGTTTGGAGGGGGAGCTCCCAGCAGCTCCCGTGTCTCCTGCACAGCAGCCGGGGCTTGCTCCTGGGGAGGGCTCAGGATGCCCTGCTGCTGGCTGGAGGCTGTCTGGGCTGGGGGCTTCACTGGGCAGCGGAGCCCTAACCCTCTGAAGGAGATGGAGCAATGTTGGCCATAAATTTGCCCTCTCCCTGCTGCTGCTGAGCCATTTGCCGGGCAGTGGGGCCGTGCCCGGGGACTCGGCGAGGCTCCGAGGACACCCACGTCTGCCCAGTGTCCCCAGGACAGGTGTCCCACCCTGGCCGTGCTCCTTGACACGGCAGGGTAGGTATAAAGCAGGTAAAGGTGCAGGAGCAGCTCCACAGGTGGAATGTGCCCTTCTGTGCAGTCTGTGACTCATCCTTGGAGGGAGGGACGGGGGCTCCTGGTGACCCTGGGGCAGCACAGGGTGCTGCTGCTGCTGCAGTGGTGTGTGCCCTTGTACTGAGAAAAGGAGCTGTTGACCAAATACACCAGATGGTCCTTGTGGGTCCCTTCCTTGTCTTTCTCAGCCTGTGTTTTGAGGTTTGCTCCTGGGTTGGTGGCTGGTTGCTCCAAAACCTGTATCCAGTTTCACTGATTCTCAGCCTTTCTCTGCAGAGTCCTCGGCCTTTGAGCTGGATTAGGAGCTGCTCTGTGGGTATGTTTCTAAATTTGGATTCAGATGCACCAGTACTTGGATTCAAAAGGATTTAGAGTGTTTTGCCTTTTATAACACTTGTACTCTGGTTCTTTCCCTTTTGTGCTTTTAAGCTTCTTGTTTTCTTAAGTAGTTGAATGAATTCACACTGTACAAAGTGTTCTTCATTTACTGGCCTCTGAGCATACCTAAATAATGCCTTGATGCATCAGACTTTATATAAGCAACTAGAAAAATGCAAATGGATTGGCGAGGAATAGGTTTGAGTTCAAAGCAGGAGGCTTTGAAAAGCTGAAGAGAATCCCCGGAAAGAATGTTTAAAGGATTTGGGGAATTTATCTTCATTAGTTAGTCATTTGACTCTCCTTTCTTCCTGTTTTAAAAGACGTAGCTATGTAAGATCATCTCCTGCCCTGTAGCATGAACAGGCTGGTTTTGTTTAAAAGCTGAGAATTTTGTCACACTGTCTTGAAAGCCTCATGAAGACTTTAATCAGGGCCTTTTGATCACACTTGCAGAACAGAAAATTCCCCCAGCCTTTCCTGCGACAAACTGCCATTGATTTAAGAGAAGAGTGGTGTGGTCTGTGTAGGCTTGTTTGGGATTGCACCTTTTAACCCGTTATGTCCTGGGCAGAGGGCTTTGTTCACTGATGGCATGCTTTGGAGTAGCACTTTTAATCAAAAGTGAAGGAGATGTGACAGGGAGAACGATGTCTTCATTTTGTAGGTGTGAGTGGCCAGAATAGACACCCTTTGTTGATTTGAGTGAAAACTGCTGGGAGAATAAAAAGTAAGTTGATCTTTCCCGTGGCTGTGCTGGGGCCTCTGCAGGCAGGAGGAGCTCCATCCCTGTGCTTGGGTCCTGGCACGAGTGACCTCATGGGCAGGTGTCTGGGGAGAAGAGTAAAAATAACGAGGGGTTAAGTTAATATAACAAATTAACCTTTCACTAAAGCATTGATTGTTTCAGCTTGTGGTGTTGGCCCAGTTCTAAAGGGGGCTTGAGCAAAGCTGCTTCTGAGTGGAGCCGTCCCAGGGCGGGCAGGGGACTGTGCCCTGCTCTGAGTGACCTCCCAGCCCTGGCACCCTTCTGTGGGCAAGCCCCAGGGCACAAAGTAGAACACTAGGCGTGTTTCAAGAGTAAACTCCTCTTGGAGCAAATAGTCTTGCTTGCTAAATTAGACTGCACGGCTCCAACACCAGCCAACTTAGGTTAAGCACAAGGCAGTTGCCTTAATGTGCTTTATTTTATTGGCCTGCTGTCAGATGCCAGCACTCAGTAAATCCTGATGAGGCTGCAGTGGCCACATAAGGGACCTGCTGCAGGGTGTCCACTTGGCTGGGGAGGGGACTGCTGGAGGCTGGTCCCCGCAGAGGAGGGCAGAGAGGTGGGGGGTGTTGTGGGGAAAATGGCTGGAAAAACTTATTTTAAAACAAAACAACTCAATTGGTTGTAGTTATGGAGGTAGAGTTCCCTGGCTGAAGAGTTGGCAAAAGTCATACTCAGTGTGGGGTGATGCCTCCAGCACTGTCAGCAAACCTCCCATGGTGACTGAGGAGGCAGAGGGCGGTGAGAGAAGGGCTGTTCACTGGGGGCTTGTTCTTTAAAATTCTTTGTCCTACTGCAATAATAGAGGGGTCTGAGACAGGCCCCAATATTGGACCTCTGGTATTTTTTGAAGCACTGTGTTATATGGGGGCCATAAAGATGTCACAAATGACTTGTCCTCAGGGGATTAGGGAGAATAATATGCTTTTTGGAAAAGGCAATAAAGAGCACGTTCTGGCTTCCTAGTGGCGTGGATGAGTTCACTGCTGTTCAGGGGTTCACTCAGTGCTGCTGTGTTGCTGCATGAAGTTGTTTTTGGGGGCTCAGAGCTTCCAGAGGAGCTGGGACTCTTGTCTGGTTGAAGAAGAAAAACCTTTAGGAGAAATATAAAAAAATATTTACTTTTCTTTAAGCCCGTGGTGTTTGCAGTGGTTTTGGCTCTTGGTGCTGTGCACTTGACTGCTCTGAGGGTTTATTGAGGTTGTTGTCCCCGCGGCATGAGCAGGGCTCTTGGGGAGCTTTGTGGTCTCGCAGGCAGCGAGACCCTGCGAGCTGCTGCCAGCAGAGGGCTGGGACCCCCCTGCCCACCTTGCCCTGGCTCTGGCACCCACACCTGTGGGGCTGGCAGGGTGGCAGGGACAGGGCTGGCACCTCACTGGGGTGTGGTTGCCCTGCCTGAGCTCCTCACTGGAGGAAAGCAGAGGAGCAGCCCAAGTGCTGGTGGGCACCCAGCCTGGGCAGGGTGGGACGTGGCACACGCAGAGCCCCTGGGAGGGAGGCCCTGGGGCATGAGCTGGGACTTGGCTTTGGGTCTGTGGTGGGGACATCACTGACACCACCCCGAGCTGTGCGTCCCTCGGTCTGCCTTGGGCTGTGCTCACTCAGCCTTGCTTTTTGAAATGGGTTGCTCTTGGCGCAGATGGAGAACTTCAAAAACAAACAAATAAAATCTTATCATGGTTTTCCTTTATCATCTCTTGTTCTCAAGCCTCAGCTCCTTTGGAGGCCCCTTTCAAGAACATGGGGCTCCGGTGACTCAGTGCAGGTTTTCTTTGCAGTGTTTTTAATTTATAATGTATCCAGTTACTCTCAGATTAATCTGTGCTTTGCTGAGGTCACCCACACTGTGGTTATGGCTCTGGGCAGACCTGAGGCCCCTCTGCAGAGGTACAAGTGAGTGCCTCTGGTAGGAGCTCCATCCCAAAACCCCTGTGCACTGCCAGGCTCTAATGTCATAGATCACAGGATGTTTAGGTGGGGAAAGGTTTCTGAAATGGAGTCCAGCAGCTACCCCAGCAGTGCCAAGGCCACCACCAGCCCGTGTCCAAGGCAGTGGAACCCCTGCCCGAGCAGTTGGGCACAGCACTCACCCATGACCAGGCTCAACTGCCAACAGGCCATACAAAACCTGACAGTGGCTTTGCACAGCTGTGAGCTAAGTGGACTTGGTCTATAGTGTTGTAAACATTATTCACTGAAATACAAACTTTGGACCTGACAGACATTACTGCAATGATTCCCAAGCTGTTGAGACACTGATGGTGTATCTCAAACTAATGAATTCTTGGAGTGCAGCTCCATTTCAGGCCATCGGTCATTTCCACAGCTAGCATAAAATGCTAATATGAAAATACTGCCAAAATAATTTGAAATAAACCAGAATCGAAAAATACGAAACAGCTAGGAGTCCCTTTTATGAACAGCTTATTCTCCAAGGAAGCTTCAATCTGGTTAAGATCAGTGCAGGGGGGAAAATCCATCAGACATTTAGATAGCAGTGAATAGACAAGAACAAAACACAGCTGTCCTGGGTCAGGCTGAAGGTCTGTTAGTCTGAAAGCCTGCTGGCAGTCAGGGCTGTGGGGTGGACACTGAGGGGAGCAGATAACAGCAGGCAAGAACATGGAGGTGCTGGTTGAGCTTCTGGTTGGCTTTCTGGTGAGTCTGGCAGCTTCTGTGGCTGTAAAACCACCCCAATGCCCGGTGAATGGACGTAGTCTTACATGGATCCAAAAAAATCTAACAATACCAGAGGGAAATAATGCTGTCCTGGGTTGAAATGTCCTGTGTCAGAGCTCTACAGCTCATGTGTGTGGAGCTGTAAAACAGCTCCTGTTTGCTCTGAGCTGAATCACCAGGCAGCCCTCGAGAGGCTGGCCTGGCATGTTTGTTAGAGCCAAACAGCCCAGCCAAAACTATTGAAGGGCAAGTGGCAAATGCTGATTTACTCTGACAATGCAACAAAAGCTGTAATGTGGGCTGCCAGTTCTATTTCAATGTCAAAAGTGCTTCTCAAACACCTCCAGATTGGTGTTTCGGTGGCTGTGGTCATGCAGAGAGCAGGGCTGTGCCAGGGGCTGTTTGCTCCTCACCAGCCTCAGTCCCATGTAGCAGGACCAAATCCTCTTTGAATTCCCTGTGAAAATAGCACAAGTCATCCCTGGAAGGGTTCAGGGCCAGGTTGGACGAGGCTTGGACCAGCTTTGTCTAGTGGAAAGTGTCCCTGCCCATGGCAGGGGGCTTGGAATTGGGTGAACTTTCAGATCTCTTCTAGTTCCAGCCGTTCTAGGATTCTGTGAAATCAAGATGAAAGCCAGGACCTGTGCACACCTCCTTTCTAAAAGACCCCCTGTTCAGTGGTGGCCTGGGGGGGTCATGGGCTCTGGGGACCAGGTGGCCCCACTTGGCCTCAAACTGTCTGAAAAACTCTGCCTGCTCTGTGGGTGTCTGGTTGCCATCACTCACCCCTGTAAGCCACGTCCAAGGGGTGGAGAGTCTCCTGCTGCCTGGATCCGTCAAGCAGGTGTGGTGGGGCAGAGACCCACCACCTGAGGCAGGGGATTTACCCGTGTCAGTCAAGAGTGAGCAGAACCAAAGCACTGGCTGTTTAGTGCAGGGAGACGTGAATGACCAAAAGGTAGGCTTGCTGTGCTTTCTCACTTAATAAACCACGTGGCTGGTTGGTTAGCAGATGCTCTGAATGACTGAAGAGGAAATTGGAGGGCAAACACATAGCTATTAAGAGTTTAAACAGAACTTTTACCTGTCCTGAGTATGCTTGGCGTCATTTTATATTATTATAAAAATTAAAACCACGTTTAGGATGATGTAAATGGAATGGTAATTTCTCAAGCACCTCTTTTATGTGCTACAGGATTGGTCTTACGGCTGACCACAAACAGTACCTGGACCTGTCCTTAGTTCCTCAGGAAAGAAGTTATAATGAATTTTATAAGGTTCTGGCATTGCCACAAAACCAGAAGGAAAGAATTGTGGAGACTTAACAAGCCATGTGATATTTATAGAATAGAATCGTGGAATCGTTTAGGTTGGAAAGGATTTTAAAGATCCAGCTGTTACCCAGCACTGCCAAGACTGCCACTAAACCATGTCCCCATGTGCCACTTCTGTTCAGTTCCTCCAGGGACGGTGACCATGCAGGGCTAGAAAGTGGCAAGAACTGGGGCTGACCTGAGAACTCTGATATCCAGTCTCAGGTAGGTGCCCTTGGTTTAGGCAAAACATATTCTCCAGAAATAACTCTTCCCTTTACCTGCAGCTTATTCCAAGAGACTGGATTTTTTTTTTTTTAAATTTTTTTTTAAAGCCAGAATTCTTTTAAGTAACCCTTTTATCTTTCCCTACCCAGATCAACCCTGGCAGTAAAGCAGCCATGGCAGACCTGTGCCCAGGAGATGTTATTCTGGCAATTAATGGAGAGAACACGGAGAACATGACACACCTAGAAGCACAAAACAAGATCAAGGCGTGCGTGGACCAGCTGCTGCTCTCTGTGAACAGGTTGGTTCTCTCTGATATGCTCTCTTGTCAGCTTTGCTGCAGAAGGCTTGTGGCTGGTCCTGGAGCAGAAGTGCCCTGAGGTTCAGTTCCTGGAGCATTCCCATGGGCTGGGTAATTGTCCTGTGTTTTTTGAAACAGTAAAACAAAATGATTTTCAATGGTCCACTGATACAAAAAATGGATTCAGTTCATTTATACATGTGAGTTATCATTTGTACCTTGCAAGGCTTGCCCAGGCTGTGATCTGCGTTGAGGCAACTCAAGGGTGGTTGTATCAACTCAAGACTAGCACTGGAATCGAAATCTCCTTGGGGCAAACCCTCCCGCTTCATTTTCCTAAACATCTGTGCAATGAATACACATTTGAAGTTCCTGCCAGATTCACTCTTTAGACTATTTTGAAGCAAAATGAGGACTTGAGTTTGGTGGGGTTTTTTATTGGTTTTGGTTTTTTGAATTTTTTTTCTTTCTATTGGAATGAATTCTGTAGCTAAATGTTCTTAGTCCCAAATTATCCAGGCAAAATGAGGGCTCCTTATAAGGCTCATAAATGGCTAATGTTATCTGTAATAGATTTAAATAAGTGAATATAGTTTTCCACTTCAGATTCAAGAGGCATTTCCTGCTCGAAAGGGCTGTTGTTTCTGATTATAGCTTTCTTGGAAAGCCCTGTGCCAGGATGCCTGGCAGTGGGGAGTCGGCGCTGCCATGACTGGAGCAAAGCCTCTCTGGTTCCTCGTGGCTCCTCACACGGGGCTGTCCAGCCTGCCTGGCTGAAGCAGAGTCCTCTGAGCTCTGCCCGTGGTGTTTGGATGGTGTGGCTTCAGCACTGGGAAAGAAAACAAGGAAAGCAAGGCAGCCCTTCACGCTGGTGGAATTTCCCACCGCCGGGGTGGGTTTGCTTTCCATTTGGAGCAGCTGTCAGGCCTTATAGTCTTCATAATGAAGATGCAGATTGGAAAGGCTTTTGTGTCTCCCATGTGAAATTCAATGCTCAGGGCTCTGCAGGGCAGGAACAGGCGGGAGCTGGTGGTGGTGAGGAGCCCTTCAGCAGGGGTTGGCTCCTCCTGGAGGAGATCACACCCTGGGCTCAGTTTGGTGGCTTCTCTGAGGACAGAACACACCTTAGCTGTGCCCAGACACATACATGAGAGTGGCATCCCTCTTGACAGGAAAAACTGAGTCGTTTGTTTTGTTGCAGTAAGGACAGCAGCTCCAGTGATGCGTTGGTAGCTCTATTTTTAGTTTGGCCCAAAGTGAGTGCATGGTGACATGGTTCCTGGATCTCTCTCCTGTTTCCTGAGTGACCTCTTGGATCCAGATGGCTCTGCCCAGCCATTAGTCATTGCTGGAAGCACATCTGGTGCTCCCTCCTTGATGTGAGTGGATCCCTGCTCTAGGATCTGCCTCCAGGAGCACGGGGTGACCTGGTCCTGCCTGGGAACCTGTGTCCTGGGACAGTGGATCTCACTGGGCTTTGCTGGTTTGTGTGTGTGTCCAGAGGCTGCTGTTTGTCACAGCTGTGGATTGCCACCCTGGACCCTGCTCTGAGGCTGAGCTCCAGCAGAAAGCAGGGTGTGGATGAGTTTCTTTTCCCCTGGGCAGAGGATGCTCTCCAAGCAGCAGCATCTCTGTGTGCTGCCTTCAAAAAATACAGTTTGTAAACCAACACAAGGAGATTTATTTTTAAGTGTTTGAATGATATTTGACATAACAAGCTTCTTTGTTGCATGTCTTTAGTGAAGACACATGAAATGTGGTGTTAACTCTGTTTTGCCCAAGCAGGGTCCCTCCAGCCAGGCGTGCACCCGGAGGGAGGGCAGGGAACTGGGCAGGGCATCCAGCCCCTGGTGCCTTTCCATCCCCTCGTGCCTTCCAGCCATCCCATGCCCTTTCTCCATCAACCCTTGCCATTGTATATTATTGAGATAGAGAACAAGATGGGGTTTGTTTTCAAACTTTGGTCAGGAAATGCCCTTTGACTAGAGAGTTCAGTAGGAAAGTTTGAATGGAGGGAAAACAAGAACAGGGAGTTACTGAGTGATCTGATGGGGTGTCCCAAGACCAACATGGCCCGTTTGGATTTTGGAGGTGTGGGCACAGACAGCTGTTGAATTTGATGGGATGAGATGCTGATTATCCTGTTAATCAAATTTGTTTTATTAAGACATTTGGGTATACTGGTGGGAAACTCATAAAGAGTTAGGAGGACTGACCTTTCTTCTACTGAAGAAGAACTGAGTGTGGTACTTCTCCTGAGTGCAGGCAATAACTCTGCCCTGTGCTTCGGAGGGAACAACTGAAGTAAGTGGGATTTCTGTTGTGATGGGAACTTTTCAGGCATAACTTCAGGTAGATCAGTGCATCTGTCATTAGCACTGTCTGTCACTGGAAATGTTGTGCTGTGTTTGATGGTTTCTCTCGTATCCAGCTGCATGGCAGGATCTGCTCATCCAGTCACTCCAAAAGGAGGAAAACTGGGAGCTGCTGATCAGATATGGACATGTAATATCCAAACACCATAATGGGAAGCAGCACCCAGTGTGCTCCTCCCTGTGGCCCTGCCAGCCAGACCATGCCATAAGATCAGGTTGGAGCTGTGTTTTTCAAGAACTGAGGGTTGAGCACCCAAAGGACTTTGGGTGTGGGATAGGAGGCCCTGTGTCATTGCTGTTCCTGTTGACAGGGCTGCCAGGAAGCCCTTGGCAGCACTGTCCAGACCTGCCTGTCTGTGCCAGAGGGCCAGGGCGAGCCCCACAGCTTTTTCTGAACCTTTTGTCATCTGCCAGCTGGGAGAGAGAAGGTTTGTGCTGCAGCTTTCCTGGAGGAGCTGGCCCTGTGCCCTCGTTGGGAAAACTGCCAGGAAGGGGATGTCGAGCTTTCCAGGGGTGTGGGGTCTGTGGCTCCCCTGTGTCCCTGCAGCCCCCAGTCAGTGCTGGTGTCTGTGAAGCTGCTCCTGCTGTCAGGATGGACTAACAGACAGTTCTTTTATTTTTTTAATTTTTTTGGTGTCTCTTTCTTCTTTATCAAGGGCTTAGATCTCTTGAAGGGGATTTCCCTTCTTCTTCTTCACACCTCCCATTTTCTAATAGCTTTCTTGTGCAGACCCCTGGCCCCCCTGAAGTTAATGGGTGTTTTGTGCTTGGTGTTTTTTTGGGTCCTGCTTTGCCCTGACATTTGCAGGGCTGTCTCTGGGCAGTGAAAGGTGAGGCAGCACAGACACCTTATTGGTCTGAAATGGAGTGGTTGAAAATCTTCATCAGCTCACAGAAGGAGTTGATTTATATAGCTGATGTTCATGTGGGCACTGATGTAAGGTGGGAGCTATTCCCTGGGCATCCCTGGAATCAGGGCTGGGTGTTCAGGTCTTGGTTAATGGCTCTGAAATGTGAGACCAGGAGTTCAAGTGGGCTTAGTGAGGCTGGAGCAGCACCTGGGCTGTGGGAAAGGTGGTGATGGGGCTGATGAGGACTTAGTGGGATTTCAAGCTGCCCTGATGATAAATCAGGCAGCTGTTCCATCAGCATCTTCCCAGCTGTTGAGTCCCAAGCCAAGGTAGCATGGGATCTGCTTTGTCTGCCTTCCTGCAGGAGGAGTCAGAGCAGTTTCGTGGCAGCTGGTTGGAGGAAATTGGGGGTGTTGAGCAGCCCTGTGAACTGTTACTCACAGAAACCTGATAAAACTTGTTCTTTTAACTCACTGTGAATTCGACTCTAAGTTAGACAAGAAATTCCTTAACAGGCAAGAAGTGTGTTAGTGTGTTGTGCCAGGGGAAGTTTAGATTGGATATTGTGGAAAATTTCTTCACTGGAAGGGTTGTCAAGCCCTGGAACAGGCTGCTCAGGGAACTCCTGTCCCTGGAGGGATTTAAGACATGTAGCTTTGGCACTCAGGGGCATGGCAGTGCCGGGGTAACACTTGGGCTTGATGGTCTGACAGGGTTTCTCCAGCCTTAACAACGTTGTGATTCCCAGCCCTATCCAGTTCCAGCCCTTTCCTTTGGTGATAGCACCAGGACTGTTGTGTGCAGGGCCAGGAGAATGCTGGAGGACTGGCAGCATCTGCCTGGCTTCAGGTACAGCCAAGGATCCTGGGGTGGTTGGGGTGAATCTGTTTCCTGACTGTGGTGTCAAAGCATAAATCCTCCAAGGTTCAGCTTTGGTTCCTTCTGTCTAAAACAAATCCTGGGAGCAGTTTCTTCCCCCTTGGTTTGGTGTGTGTGCCACTGCTGAGTCTGCTTGGAGAACTGGAGTATGAAGATTATTCTCTATTTATTCCTGCTCTCTGTACAGAGACGAAATTTCTCTGGAAGTTTCTGTGGGAGAAAGCCCAGTAATGAATCTGCTGAACGTGTAGTCCCCAAATCCCTGGAACCTCACGTAGCTGGTGTTCTTCCCACCTCCCCCAGCTCCTGGAGGTTCTGTCAGGCCCGTTAGCTGCGAGCAGTGCAGACACGCTGCTGGAGGATGGGAAGGATGACAATGGATGTTCCCAGGTTTCCAGTAAAAGTACAACTGAAAAAGTGAATCACAGCTTCCCCTCTGGAGCTCCTCGAGGACTAACAGAGAGGAAAACCGGCAGCTTTCCAGAGCAATACACGGTGGTTTCAGCCAGGAGGAATGAAGGAGGAGAAATCCTGCAGCTTCTCCTTCCCGTGGGGTGGATGAGCTGGGTCCTTGGGGTGCTCAGCAGGGCTCAGCATCCCTGCTGCTGCCTGCCTTGCATCCAACACCTCTGTTATCACAGGGAGGGTCACAGTCCGGGAAAGCTGAAGCGTCGACTGGAGCAGCTTCTGAGTTCAGCTCCTGGAAGGCAAATGGCCACAACAGGGATAAAAGTGCAGAGTGGTGTACCCGTGGTGGGAGGTGGAGAGTGTGCAGGAGATGGGCAGGACCCTGAATCACTGCTCCTGAAAGGATGGTGTGCAGGGGGTGAAATACAGCGGTGGGATTATTCTGGGGGTTTGGGGCTGCACAGTCACAGATGGCAGCATCTGGATCCGGGCTGGCACTGCCCCAAGTGATAAAGGTTAGTTTATAAGGGGATGGAGAAATTAGAAATTCCGTAAGACCCGGGAACTCTTGCAACTTAAAAGCAACTCTGCAAATGTCAAGAGTGAGACTTGCAGATCATTGCCAGGTGAAAAAACAGTTTGGTAAAATATGTGAGCATATGCGAGTAATCTTTTGAGAATGACTTTGAGACTTTCAGAAAACAAACGGTGGGATAAAAGGTGTCTGCAACTTTGTTATTTCAGTGCTGCTGTGTTAATGTGTCTGTTTCCCACGAAGCCCAGTGTGGAAGGCCGAGCACTAACCTGGGTCAGGTTATTTTCCTTGGGGTTGTCGCAGCAGCCGTTAAGAGAGCAGAGTTAGTGCAGGGTAATGATTTCCACATAGCTGCCTTTAATCCCCTACAACACATCTGAAAACACTTTTCCCATCCTTGAGCGGTAAATTAAACGACTCAGAACATTTGAGAGACGCCTGATCTCTTGCCCATGACGTTAGGAAAGGGCAGTGGGTTTTTGCTGTTGCCTAAACACCTGTCCCTGGCTGTTGGCAGCACGAAGCTGCTGCTGGGGTGTCTGGGGTGACTGGGTTGGCCCCAGGTCCCCTCCGTGCTGGCAGGGACAGGGGACCCTCCTGCTGGCCCTGCTGGGGATGTGGGCACGGGGGGTTCCTGCAGCCAGGGTTGGCGTGGGAATTCCAAGCATCAGCCCCTCCTGCAGTAGCTGCCTGTGGCATCGTTCTCTCAGTCATCTCTTAATTATTTTTGGATTATTTTGGATTACATGGTATTTTGCTGTTCCCAGGGAAAAGAGGGATCCTCCCTGTGTAAGCACAAGTGCTCCCCAAACCTAAGGCTTGCATTGCTCTTTGGTGAGGCTGGTGGTTCTCCCATTGCCCTGTGCTTTGCCTTTAGAAGTGCCAAATGGAACCTGACTTGTGCCATGTCAGCTGGTTTCAGCATAGCTGCAGTGGAGGCTGGGGCTGAGGTGAGCCTGGCTTTGTTCAGGCTGTCGCTGGGAACTGTTTGAGGTGGTCTCAATTATACCAGGAGTTTCTGGTCACTCTGCAGGACTGATGATGAAGCCTTGAGTTTAATCATTAAAGAGTAACTACAAATGGGCTTCTCAAGCAATCCAAAGTCTGCCTGTGTCTTTCATTAAGCACAAATGTCTCCTTAATGACTTTTAGAAAACACTACTTTAGCTGCTGTCTGGTATGGACAGTGTGATCTTTGTTAGGGGTATGGAAAACTGGGAGACTCCAACTGGGAAGTGCTGGCAGTACTGGTGACCAAATGCCATAGCTTCACACAGAGTGAATTTACTCTGATCTTCTGCAGTCAGAATTGCTTTTGAACCTTGGTTCTTGTTTTCTGGGAGGTTGAAGTTTTGGGGGATGCTTTAAGCTGTGTTTGGCATGTGGGCTCTGCTTCTGGGTGGGGGAAATGTCCTGCCAGTCCCTGCTGGGGCACTGGGAGTGCTCCTGGGGCTGGCTCAGCGTGGGGCAGAGCACAGGAATAATAATGGGAATAACAGCAGTGATCCCTGCCAGTGTCAGCAGCCATTCCCATTGTTCTGGGCCTCCACCTCTGAGTCGCAGTGTGGAGGCAACACACAGCACTGCATCGTGGCAGAAAGTATGTTGGGGTTGCTGGGAATGCTGATGTTCCTGGGAAGGGCTGTTTCCTTTGTCCCACTTGGAAAGACCAATTTATAGTGAGCTGTCCCAGCCTAAAATCAAATACTTATAGTAAAGATAAATTATCAGAACAAGCTATGAGAGAGAGTATGTCATTTCCTGTTGAAGAAGCTGTAATGCCAGTATTGAGCAGTGGTTTGGAACAAAAAAGCTTAAACCCTCAGGGCTGGATCCCAAGTGTGTTCAAGTCAGTGGGAGTCCCTGAGTTTGGGAGGTTTTGAGTCAGAACCTAGATGGGGAAAGGCAGCTTTGTATGCTGACTGGTGTAGCTGCAAAATACCAAAGGTGAAACATCACCTCAGGAATTCCTGGGTTAAAACTGTGTTCCTTATTTTTCAAACTTGGGCCCTGCAGATAATTAAACTGAAGCTGAAGGTGGCATGTGTCAGGGGCCAGAGTCCACCAAGGGTGCTGGATGCAGCCAGGGAGCTGTGCCCGTGGAACAAGACCCACTTGCATTAGGTGGTGCATGTGCAGATTGTGATGGTAAAGCTTTCACATGCAAACTGGTCTGTTTATCTGGAACTTCGTGGAGTTTCCATCTCCCAGCTCAACCTCCTTGCATCCCAAAAAGCCTGTGTATGAGGCTGCTGGACTGTTCCTAGGCTCCAGCAGCTCCCTCCTACCCTGAGCATTGGAGATCCATGCTGGAGATCACATCCCAGCTGTGCCCCGAGATGCCTCTGTGGGGGGAAATGAGGGACATGGAAAATCTTTGGACAGTGGCAGCATCCTGCTCTGCCTTGGCAGGACTGGAGAGGCATTTGGGAATGGAGACTGTATTTTTAGGGCCTCCTCTATCTGGCACCTGTTGAAAGGATCAAGATGATTCATACAGGGTTGTGTAAGCCTTCTCCCTGAAAGGTGTTTATAGAATTCCTGCTGTGGTCTAGTATGTAGGGGATGTGTGTGTATATATATGTGTATATATACACACATACGTATACATTTATCTGTACACACACACGTAATCAGATACTTTCCAGATTCAGGGCCAGAATAAAGGGACCAAGCCAGGAATGTGCAAAACAAGAGCCACCACAACCTGTCTACTGATTTCTTGAACCAAAGTAATTTTGTATCTTAAACCCCACACTGAGTCGAAGCCTGTACATCAAGGATGGGTTTTGATCTTTGGTTTTAATAGCACGTAACTGGCATCTTCTCTATTTACTGTGCTATTTCTGAGGATAATTTTAAACAAATATGTGTATAATATATTAATTCCCTAACAGGCCTATATACTATATATATGTTTGCCTTTTTGGTTTTGTCGTGGTTTGGTTTTTTGGTTGGTTGTTTAAGAAGTCTGTTTCTTTGTATGTGTGGGGTGTTTTTTGTTTTGTTGTTTTTGGGGGGGGGGGATTTTTGTTGGTGTTGCTTTCATTGTTGTTGTTTTCTCTTCGGTTTGTTTTATTTAAAAGCAAATTAATTGGAGTTGCCTTGATTTCCCCCTGCAGAGCTGAAGGGAAGGCCTGGTCCCCCCCTGTTCTGGAGGATGGCAAGGCTCAGGCGTACCGGATCAACATCGAGCCGGACCTGCAGGTAGGGCAGGCACAGCCCTGCACACCCCCTGCTCCCCCAGCTTGCCTCCACGGCTGGGGCTGGGAAGCCTCTGCGCTGCCTGCAGTCCTTCCAAGGTGACCATGAGTGGTTTTGAAGCTCCGTGTGCAGGTGCTGCTGTGCTTCCCTGGGGCTGCCGTGTGAGCCAGTCCTGAGCTGCTCTGGTGTCATCTCCTGGTGCTGTGGCTGAGGCAGGCTTGGCTGGGTCAGCACGGGGAGGGCAGTGCCCAGCACGGACCCCCCTGAGGCCAGTGCCCGAGCTCCTGGTCAGAGTGAGTTGGGATGGAGCTGCTGGGAGCCCTCGGACAGCTCTGCCCTGTGCTGCCCTCCCTGCTGTGCTCCCTCCTGGCTGTGTCTGCCTCACCTGACGTGCCTCCACCTCTGCTGCTTCCCAAATCCACGGCACCCTCCCAGTCCCAGGGTGGTGAGTCACCTCCCATGGGGGTGGATTTGTTTTTTTTTATGGTACTGTTCCCCTCTTTTTTTTCTCCTGTTTTTCCTGTCTCAATCCTTTCTCCTCCTCTTTATTTTGCAGCTTCTCTTCTCTCTGTCTTCAGCTCTGTTCCCTGGAGCCTTGTGCCTGCATCTTGCCCTGCCTTCCTACCCCGTGGCTCCAGGAGCCGGGCAGTGGATGGAGCTGAGCATCCTCCTCCTCTCCTGACTAATGGCTTGTTAGCAGGGTCAAATGGCTTGTTAGCAGGGACAGAGATGACTCTCATTCTCCTTTGGCTCCCCAATGGGAAGAGGAACAGGGGTCTCTTTCCTGCCCCTCTGCCTCTGAGGTACTGGACTGTCAGTTGTTGGATGTT
Source organism: Grallaria varia (assembly GCA_013396735.1). NCBI lineage: Eukaryota > Metazoa > Chordata > Aves > Passeriformes > Formicariidae > Grallaria > Grallaria varia. The sequence goes on along the minus strand of VWZG01001487.1, from coordinate 117,398 downwards.
CTGGTCCATCCTGTGGAGATGTCTGAGGAACGTGGAGATGGGACTGGGGCTATGGGCAGAGGTCAGCTCCTGCCTTCTTGCTGCCCCTTGGATGTGAGTTGTCACACATGCTGCCAGCTTTCCCAGGGCACCCGAGGTCATGGATGGCAGGGCTGGAGCCTGCAGAGACTCCTCACTGCTGTAGGTTGGGCAGCACCTCCCAGTGCAATGGCAGAGGCCCTGGGGCTGCCTGCAGCCTTCAGAACACAGAATTACATCAGTTCAGGCTGACAAAACCCCCTGGGCTTACCCAGTGACAGAAATGCTCTGGAGCTGACACTGAGTGTTCAGATCTTGCTCGGATCATCTCCTTCTCCATAGAGGTGGTTTCTCTCATGTGCTGTTTGTGCTTTCCCTCCAGCCTTTGTGAAATGCCCACGTGCGGGTTCTGCTGGTTCAGCTCAACTGCTCCTTTCTAGAGGGGCTTTTGGACTGTCCTGACGAGGGTCCCAGGGTGCCCCTGCTGCCCTGCCTTGGCTCAGTGCAGAAGGAGTACAAGAGCTGTGAGGGTGGAAGAGGGGCAGTGGTGCTACAAGGAGTGGTGTGTCCTTCAGTGAGGAGCAGCTGAGAGCACTGGCAGCACAGCCCACACCGAGCCATGAGATGGGGCTGAGACCCTTCAAACCCCATCAAAGTGAACTTGAGTCTGAGGCCACTGCGTGTTGGCCATTCCAGCTCTGTGGGATTTGTGTATTTTCTGCGTTCCTGCGCAGGGACAGTGGGCACAGCACAGCACCAGCAAACCCACCCGGTACCACACACAAGCAGCACGTGGGTCTGTTTGTCTCTCCTGGCCTGAGTGACAGCACGGGGTGATCTGCGAGCTTGGGCTTTGGGTCCTGGCCATGTTTGCTTCATCCATCAATTACAGCCATCTTTTCTGACAGATATTTTTTCTTAATAGACTTTAATGTGCCCAAACCCTATGAATAACATTAAATGAGGAACAAATGTGCAGTGGTTCCAGTGCCAGATACAACATTTCTGAGGTTTAATGCAGATTGGATTTGAGTCTGACTATTAATATATGTTACATATGGATCTTTTTAAAAATTAGACTGTTATATGGAATATAATGAGGGAGTAGGGGTGGATTATCTTGAATCCAGACCTACACTGAGAATATGTAAATCTGGGGAGTAGGTGGGTAAAGCAGATGTTTGTGGTAGGGCACTGAGAGAGGTGTGTGAACACGGGTACACAGGTACGGGCAGCAGGTTCCTGCTCTTGCCCTCTTTTTTCAGTGCCTGTATCCCTACACAGTCTTGCCTAATGGCTTTTTGGGTTTCCCAGGGAGGAGGTGAAGGAGGTTCCATGCACACATTGCTGTGTTTGCACCCAAGATGCCCTGGTTGACTCTTGTCCCTCCCCAAAGCAGCTGTGCCTCCAGCTGGCTCATGCTGACAGCTCAGGGCACACGCCAGAGCCGTGCTCTGGTGTCCTCTGGTGTCCTCTGCCATGTGTGATGCTGGGGGTGACCATCAGCACCCAGGAGAGCCGGCGCCTGCCCAGGCACCCCTCCCTGTTGTTGTGGAGCTCGTGGCACCATGGTGGTGGAGCAGTGCCAGTGACCCAGGGCAGTCCCACGCCGTGTTCATTCAGCCCCTCTAGCAAAGGCACTTACTGGATTGTGAGAAAGAAATTCTCATTGTAAAGTAATAGCTTGGCTCAAAACGTGCAGCCTTTAGGTGCACTTCCTCGCATCTGGAAAAAAGCAATCTGCTTTGAAATGCAGGATAAAAACTGTGCTGGAATTCTGCTCCCAAATCGCAAAAAGAAGTTTGGGGTTGTCCTTGAAGAGGGTTTTGAGAGTTTTTTACCCAAAGTGGCCTTTGCAATAATGTGGAGCACATGTCCTGCCTTTCTCCAGGTTTTACTCTATCAAGTTTTACATCATGCTGGGCAAAAATGTCTTGGAAGTCTTTTGACTTGTAACCACAGTAATTCTTGCTGGAGGCCCCAAAACATGTGATGTAAACAGAATGCCTCAGTCTGGGTGATTTGTAGGAAGGCTGTATTTTTATTATTACCATCTAGTTTATTTAGGTGTAGTCTTTGTCTTGAAGGCAGTGAGACTTGCAATTATCTTCTGTGCAAGAGAGATTGGAAGGTATGGAGTGACTGTGAGTTCTCCTCTCCCCTCTTTCTAAGTTTGTTGTGGTTTCTCAGTTGAGCTTTGTGGAAGATCGTTACTCAGAGACCAAGAATGTAATCAATCCTCCCTGTTAAAACTTTGATTAATGCTGTGACTGCATAGAATAGCTGCCCCCACAACTGAAGAAGCTGGAAATGGAGAGCTGCTTGTTCACAATTAGCAGAAGCAACACTGAGCAGGATGAGTGAGTCATCTTTGGGAAATAATTTTTTTTTTTTTTAAAAAGCAGGCTTTGATTATCAGTTGGTTTTGCTGGGCAAGTCTGTCCTTCACAGCAAGGATCTGTAGAGGAGGCCACAAATGCAATGATGTTCAGACTCGCATCCTACAGAACGAGTGCATGTCTGTGGGACCTGGAGGGGGTGGAGGTGGGACCTTGGGGTGCTGGGGCAGCTCAGAGCTCTCCAGCCAGCAGTCAGCATGCCCATCGTGCAGCCGTGACATCCCTGCTGACGTGCTGAGATCCCCAGTCCCACTTTGCCTGGTGCTGGTGTGGGTGCTGGCCCAGCCACTCTTCCCTGGCACACAGAGAGTGGCAGTGCCCATCCATGAGTTTCTGTTTTGGCTTCCTGTAGCCTGAGCTTGCTAGTCAAAATACAGCCATGTGGTGCTAATAAAAGGAGAGGATGTTTGTTTTCTTGACCGTTTCCCAAACTGCCAGAATTGGCAGCTTTCTGGCCCAGGGGGGCTGGAAAACACGGGCCTTGGGCTGTGGGGACTGTCAGTGCTAATTGACAGTAGATCAAGTGTCTGGATGGGAGAATAATTGCAGCAGAAATTAAACTGGCAGCACGTAGCCGGGGCTGGAATAGGATGTGAGTCCTCCCAAACGTGGACGCTTGGGTGCAATAAGCCATGTGGGGTGGAAGGCTGGGTTTCCTCTGGCAGTGTGGACAGGGAGAGGCTCTTCCTGCAGGCTCTCAGCTGGGAATGGCATCCCAGCACTGCCCCCCTGGCAGGGCAGCCCTGGGCGCTCCCAGGGGAGGGAAGGAAAGGGGGCTCCTGGTGCCCCTTGCCTTGTCCTCCCCGTGCTGTGTCCTGGGCAGCAGCTTCCCCAGCCTGCCCGTCCAGCTGGGGTGAGCTCGGGGCAGGAGAGGAGAGGGGGGTCTCTTGGTGGGCTCGGAGGAGTTGCACAGGAGAATGAGAAGGCTGTTTTTCTGCAATGTGTCATTCTGTGCTTGCCACCAAAGTTTGTCTGTGGAGATCCACGTTAGTTTGCCCTGACTGAGCGTCCTGGCTTGCCATGGGAACATGCCAGCCAGGGTGGGGTGGAGAGGAGGAGCTGGGACGAACTCGGGTCTGCTGTGGCTGTCTGAGCAGCCCTTCCAGGCACCCCAGCCCAGGTGTGAGCCGGGCCAGTGGGAATGTGAACACACCTGGCCCTGCTCTGGATGGGCTCGGGGGGTGGTTGCAGGGCTGAGGACCCGCCGTGGGCTCTGCAGCATCACTCCTGTGAGCTCCACACCCACCCTGGCCCCACGCATAGGAGCAGTCTGCTACCCTGCTGATCACATTGCTCCCAATTAAATAAAATCACATGTGGTCTTCAGAGGAGGCGAAGCCTCTGGTAGCCCAGCTCTGGCCATGTGGGGACACCAGTTGTGTCGTGCAGTGGAGCAGGGAGGGCAGTTTGGTGCTAGTTTGTCCCTTGGCACTGATTTTAACAGCTTTAAAAATATGCTGGTATTTATTCTTTGGTCTTGGTAGATTATCATTGCTTTGTTTTACTGCAGGTGAGTTTATCCTCGTTTAATTGAGTAATGGAAATAGTTTAAATAATTAAATGGAGTATTTGCTCTAAGTTCTCCATGGGTTGCTGCTGTGCAGGAAATTTCCCTGCGTAGGCCCTGCTGATTTCTGCGAACTGGGGGTTAAAGCCTCCCTGGTGGAGAGGTGCAATTTCCCTTCTCGAGGGGACTGGCCTGCCTTCCTTCCTCCCCTGGTCACAGGGTGGGACGGCCGTGGGACCCCCGGTGCCAACCGGCCGGGCACCGAGCGAGCTCTCCGGGAGGAAGGAGGGAAGGTGTTTGCCTCGTGCTTTGGGCAAAACAAAGGATGAGCTAATGCCCTGGCACCAGCACGGGTTCCGTCCCTGGGAACTCCCAGCTCATTAGGTGAGGACTGATTTAATACTGATTTAATAGCAGAAACTTGCTGCATCCTGACAGGCGCTGCGGGTGCTCGGGCAGCGTTTCACACCCAAATATCAGGGCTTTAACACACCACCACCAACACTGATCTGATTTACTGGGGGAAGAGGTTACACACACATTGCTGTGCAGTTGTGTTTATTTTTTCCTGTGATATAATATTGAATCATTTGAAAGCAAACGATATTTCTCAGTATCACTGTGCCATCTCAAACTGTTGTAGTTGTAATCTTTTAAGTGAAATTCTCTGTGTATCTCTTACATAAATCAGCGTCTTGAAGTGAGCTCTGGTAATTCTGGTATATAAAAGAGGCAAAACCAGTCTTAGGATAAAGGGGGGAGAAAATGGGAATGGAAACTTCAAAATGGTGTTTTCTTCTCTCCAGGTAACTTGAATAGCATTTTTGTTGTTGAAGGTATGTAGGAGTGATACTGAAATGGTCACAGTGGTGGTTGGTTTAGGACAAAACAAAATGGTGTTGGATAAAGTGCTAACCCAGACATGCTGTGTTATTTTACTTGATAACATCAGTTTCAGTGATGACTGTTAACACAGGTAAGGAAACTGCTGCTTGTGAAGTGCTGACTGTTTGAAAGCACAGGTGTAGCTCAGTGTTCCTGTTCTTACCCATCAGGAAAAACAACTTATCCCATTCCATTTTTCCTTGTTTCTCCCGTAAGATGAATTAATGGCTCTTGGAGGTCAGTTATGTGACCTGCTGGGGTGAGAGCATATGGAGTGAGCCATCCCCAGGGGTGCAGGAGGGAATGCTGGAGGGATGCTCATCATGGTCCCTCAGGATGCAGCTGCTCCCACAGAGAGCTGGCAAAGCCTGAGACACATTTTTGAATCTAACTGAATTTATCATTTTTGTTAATGAGTAAAAGCAAAATGTTGGGGCATTCCAAAATGAGGAAAGAAAATATATTATCCTCCTGCTTTTGCGGTGTTTTCTTAGGTAACGTCCTTTGGCCTTTACAGAAGGAGTTGTTCAGATAAGCCACATTGATGAAGTAGGCACCTCTTGGTTTTAAAGATGTCATCTCTCTGTAGCTTGTTGCCAGTGATTCTTTTAGTTTCAGTTAGCTGCTGGTAGTGGTTATGGAAAGAAAATCAGAAAGTGTGATATGATAATACCTGAAAATGCAACAATTCCCCAGCTGGGAGAGAGGAGAGAGACAGTGAGGCGGAAAGGATGAGGTCAGGACATAGTCTGTTAGTGTTAAGCTCACCAGGTTTGTCCTTTAAGCCAAACACCAGATGGTGAGAGAAGTGATTCAGTGAAAGCATGGACTGAAATGGGAACAGCAGCATCTTCCCTGGGAGGAGGGGAGGTGGTTCCTTGTTGTGATGGTTTGGGGTGTTTTCCTCTGGTGGATGTTTTCTGTCCATGGGGAGGCTGATCCAGCAGCAGCCTGGGCATGGCAGGGCAGCTTCGGGCTGAGCCCTGGGCAATGCCCTGCTGGTCCCGGCTGGGAGGGTGACCCTGAGCACTGGGAATAGAGGGACGGTTCTCTCCAGCTGTTGTTGAGTTTAGCTCTGGAGAGGTAAGGAAAGAAAGAGAGAAAGGAGGACATTTGGAGGCTTTTTTGCTGAGACATTTGTCCAAAGCCCTCCTCTGTCTGCTGCTTAAACACCCCTCACACCCCTGACGTTAGAAACGAGCCCCCTGCACTGCAGCGGGCGAGATAAATGGAATCACATTTTAATCCTGAGGGTCTTGTGTAACTTTTTCATTGCTGTGGGTTTTTGAGAGCCCACGGGGCAGGCAGGTGTAGCTGAAGGGATAACGTTATGGCCCTGCAGCCCAAGCCCCTCCTGAGCTCTTCGATGGGCACGAGGGCTGTGGCTCCTTCAGGAGGTGAGGCTGTTCCCCGGTGCCGTGGGAGCCGTGCTGGTGGCCGGCAGCGCGGCTGTGCCACGGTGGGGAAATGCTGCTGCCCCTGGGCCATGAGATGGTGCCTGCAGTGGGTGTGTGCACTGTCACAGTGTCACCGTCACAGCCTGCCTTGGGTCGGGAGGGACCTCAAAGCCCACCCGGTGCCACCCGTGCCATGGGCAGGGACACCTCCCACCAGCCCAGGTGGCTCCGAGCCCTGTCCAGCCTGGCCTTGGACGCTCCCAGGGATGCAGGGGCAGGCACAGCTGCTGTGCCCACCGTGTGCCAGGGCTGCCCACCCTCGGAGGGCAGGATTCCTTCCCAACATCCCGTCTCACCCTCTCGGCACGATGCCCTTCCCCTTGTCCTGGCCCCACGTGCCCCCCTGCAGCACAGCCTGGGCTGGGGCTCCGCCGGGCTCTGCCTGGGGTTGTGCTCCATGGGAGTGTTGGCTGCAGCCCTTTTACAAAAGAGCATCTGATTTTAAGGGCTTGTTCTCTTACTTAGATCTGAAAAATGTTGTGTTTAGCTGATGACTGTGAAAGGAGTGTAGCGAGAGGGATGTGATGGATGGGGTTTGCCTTCAGACTTTGCCTTCAGACTGTGGTACGTGCTGAAAGGGGAGCTTGGCACACTATTTGAAATCTGTCTCATAAAATAACCCACATGCTACGTTTATCCAGCCTCGGCAAACTATACCTGACCTTTCTTTCTTATCTTTTAATCTTCTGAGCTGAGTTAAATAATGGGATTGTACTTATTAGAGCTTTTAAAAGTTAGGTTGTAGCCTGCTTAGTCTGTAAGAGCAGCATATACAGAGGACATCTGAACTGTGCTTGTGGGAAAAACCGTGTTAAAATGTGTAGCTTTTAAAAATTATCATTTCCCCCCAGCTTTTAAAACTGATCCTTTTTCCCCAGCTTTGGGGCAGCCTTGAACATAAAGGTGCCCTGTGGGACTTCTTTTGAGGCTCTTGTTGGAGATTTGATCCTGCTCCCATGGCCATCGGCCACAGTGTAAATCTGTGATTTGCATTGCAATTAAAGCCGTGCTGTCTGTCCTGTGCACACCCTCTGTGGGGCAATAATAGGATTTCCATGTCTGGGACTTCTGAACCAGTTTATCAGAGACAAAGCTGTTGAAAAGCTGGGGGAGGAGAGATGGAGGGGCTGCGTTGCAGTTGTGTTCTGTGCAGAGGCTCTTTCAGCTTGGGGGTGTCAGGATGGCCTGGGATGTGTGTTCAGGCTTAACTGCTTGTCACATTCACAAATGTGAGTGTGAAAGAGGCCTTGCCATAACGAAGGCAGTAAAATTTCATCTACAAAAAGGCCTCTGCCAGGGGAGGTCAGAATCAATTTGGGCTCAATTACCCAGCCTGGAGCAAGGCAGAAAGAAGCAACTGCTGGTGAGGAGCCGAGCACTGGAGCGTTGCCATTGCTGGGTGATGGACACAGCTCACCAGGCATGGTCACCAGAGGCACCTCTTCCAGGGGACTCCGTGGCCAGAGGATGCTTTGAGCTCCTGATGCACAAACAGCAACGCTTGTCTCTAATTCAGCATTTTGGCAGCCAAAGTGTGGCTGACACCGACCCATCGTGGTCTGGGTTTGGGGAGTGGGTGGATCTGAGGAACATCAAACAGAAAACTGCTTTGGGCTGAGCCAAGTTTTAATGGCCTTCAGCTCTGTCTGAGCCTGTTGTGGTGTGTGTCTATAAGGGAGAACAGGACTGGCACCCCTGGGATTAGGAAGATAAACCTGTTGCAGGCGATCCCTGCAGGGACAGAGCTGCTGCTGGTCCTGTCTGTGCAGATCTGCCCCCACCACTGCACAAATGGGCAGATGGACGGCGGATCTGGGGCTTGGAAATGCAGTTTTGGAGGTGGTTTTGGCTCTGCAGATGGTGGGTCTGCTCCCAAAGAAGGTTTTTTAGATACACCAAAACTATCATTGCTCAAAGCCCTTCCAAATCATCCCATGGTGTAGGGGTTTGTATGAAGGTCATAGGAGACAATGTTGGCCTCTCAAATTAGCAATCCTCAATTTTAATCTGTCTGGTAATCTGGAAAAAGCAGATTTATTATTTTGTTCGTGCTTCTGGTCTTTTAAGAATCTAATTTATAACACACTGAAGTGAATGGTCTAAAGGAAGTAAATGCTTTGTTGGATCAGAACATGAAGTCTGATATTCTCTAAAGCTTTGTTTAAAACCTGTGGTCTCTAGAGCTAAAGAATTGCAGTTGAAAAAGGATGGAAGGACAAATAAGACATTTTCCAAAATGTAAAAAAAAAAAAAGAAAATAAACCACCCCAAAATAAAACAGGCAAGTGTGAGAAAACAAACTGGAAGTTTCTGGTTTGTAGGCTAAAAGAGTTCTTGGTGAAACTCCACAGGCCAGCTCTTAGGAAGGGTTTGCTAAACTCTCTTAGTTTAGGAAAGGCCATAAAAAGCAGTAGGAAAAGCAAATTAGGTCCCAAAGGGGGGAAATGCTGAACTGATCTTGAATTTGAGAACTGGAGAGAAATCCACCTGGTTTTCTGGTTTGGGGTTTCCGAGGATGAATGTGCAAGTGTTTTACACAAGGTGAAACCTTGCAGAGGTCTGACAGCCTTTGAGGAAGAGGAGACTGAGCTCTGGCCTGGGAACAGCTTTTTGTGTAGCAGGGAAACAGCAACCCAGGAAGGCACAGCCCGGGGTGCTCTCGGAGGGGTCAGTGCCTCTCACAGCACCTGCTGCTGCCCTGGCACAAAGCTCAGCTCTCCACAGCCTGCACCGTTTGGTGGGAAAGGCTGAGGGTCTTATCTGAGGAGCTTCGTGTCCGTGGTCTTGGTCTGATAGGTGTTGGGGTGCTCCAGTGCCCATCAGGAGGAGCCTGTTGGTCCCTGTGGATGCTGCTGGGTCACCTGTGGCTTCGTACCCCAGCTGAGCAGAGTAAAGGTGAGCTGCCACCACCAGGAGCATCCTCCTGCCCCAGGCACGGGGGCCTCTGAGCAGCCCAGCAGTGCAGGAAGGGCTCTGGTGCCCCTGTGTCCCTCACCAGGCTCCCTTGCCTTCTGGAGGGTGCCCAGGCAAGAAGGTTTAGCTTTACAGCAGCTTTTGGGCTCCATGTACAAATTGCTGAGCTTAACAGGGACGAAGGGGCAACGCTTTACAAACTACCTTGGATTAAAGCAAGTCCTTGGAGATGATGGTCTGTAGGCCCTTTGATGGAGGAGGTTTCCATTCCAGAAACAGCTGCCAGTCAGCTGCTCCCCAGGCAAGGGTCTGGATGGCCCCAGTGTGGGGCAGCCCAGGAGGTCAGAGGAGAGGAGAGGACCCTGCCCTCTCCTCCAGCCACTGTGGACCGAATGTGAATCCAAGCCCCAAGCCACAGGTAATTAAGGATAATGACTTTCTGAAAGCACCACTCCATAGCTGTCAATGCTGCCAGCCACATGGGCTGTTACTTTCCCCCCCGCAAATGTTTATAATCCTTCTTTTCCTCTCTGTGGTCATGGTTGAGAGTGTTTTCTTTATTTCCCTTGAAATAATAATGTAAATCTGGGAATTGGAAACCCATAGCCTGCTTGTATATATTTTTTTTACAGAGCAGAAATTGGGGAACAGTTAAAATTATATTATTTCTGGCAGCAAAATTCCTTTTTTAATAGGCAATTTGAAGTTATTATGTTGGAAGCAGTTTTCCCCACGTGTGTGTGTGTGTGCATGCACAGTGTGGAGGGGGCTGTGCCAGGAGGGCTCCAGGCAGTGGAAGTGCAGGGGCTGGAGGCTGCAGATTTTCGGGTAGTGGTAGAAAAAACTCTCAAAGGCTCCATCTTGCAGCTCTTAATTAAACCTGGTTTTATCAATGGGCATTTTGCCTTAAGAACTGAAGGATTGGACTTCCAGGATCTTTTTCTAGCAGGATCTGTTTTTTATTTCTTGTAGCTGTTCATTTTTACAAGGTTTGGGAGCACCAGTGTGTTCTCCTAGGCACCAGTGATAGGCATTTGTTTCCAATTAGTATTTATTGGATTATTTTAGTAAAAAGTAAGCTTTGTATCAGAGCCCCACAATATGCACTTTGTTATTTGTTCACAGGATGGTGTTTTCTTTTCCTGCTTGTTTTTTCATCAGCTTCAGTCTACTGAAAAGCTGGTGTGAGGCAGCTCGGCTGGGGACCTGCCCTGGAACAGATTAAACCAGATTAAACAGATGCCTCTTACACAGCATCTGTGCCTTCCATTGGTACAGGCATGTGTCTGACTCACATGGCTGGAAAGAGCAGCCAGCGTGTGTCCAGAGGCTGTGTCCAGCTTTCTGCTGCTTTTCCCAGTTGCTGGAATTGGCTGAGTCTCTCCAGGTAAAGCCTGACTCAGGTGGCTCGTGGTGACATTAGCAGTGGGTACTGCTGGGTTTATGGTGGAGTTCCATATATGTGGAACAACACATAGGTAATGTTTTATATGGGTAAAATAATACGGAAAATTTTTGGTTTAATGGCACCTGAGTTCCCAGTTCGGGGTCATATAACAAAGATTTCTGTGCTTTGGGATTTAAAAAGCAAATGGAAATATGAATGCCCAGCTGAACCCTTGACTGGTGTGTTTCTCACACTGTAAATGACTGATCTTATTTGGGGAGAAAACCTCCCAAAATGAACATGAATCTTTGTGGACAAGGGGAGCTGCAAATGAAAATCCCAGGACTGGTCCCTTGGCTTCGGGGATTGCCCAACTTGCATGTGGAGCTGCTGAGCTTGGGCTTATCCTGTTCTGCTGATGGAAATGGGAGCGATAGCCCTGAAATCAGGAGCACAGCAAGAGCCCTTGGAGTGATGGAACATGAAATGAGAAGCAGACTCAGTCTTTCTTTTGAGGAAATAACAAATATGCTTTTACAGAAGAATAAATGCAGAATATTTGGCAGTGACTCACCGTGGAGAAAGAGCAAATTCATTTGGTCAGGGACCAAGGGAAGCTGTGTAGGTTCCACACGGTTTAACTGCAGGTCAGCCTGAGTTTTCCTTTTCCTGCTGCACATCCCTGTTTTCCACAGCACACGTAAAATGTTATTACTGCGAGCTGCATGTCCCGGCGCAGGCTCCCCGTGTACCTCCCACACTGTAAATCCCAGGATTTTCTGCTTTCCTTCTCTTGCAGGACAACGGCCCTGCCCAGGGCAGGAGGTCGGTGGCCCTGGGCGCTGGGAGCAGCCCCGTGGACAGCGGGCAGCATCACCAGCCGCCCCGGCTCGGTGCCAGCAGCGGCTCCGAGGCGGCGCTGCCCGGCCAGCTCAGCGGGCTCCACATCACCCCTGCCCACAGGTAGGACCAGAGCAGGCTCTGCTGCTGCTCCTGCCAGCCCGGGGGCAGCAGGGGGGCTGTGCTGCTCCTGCAGCCCCAGAAATCGTGGCATCTTCCAGTCGTTTATGTTGGAAAGACCTCCAAGATCATGGAACCCAACCATTGACCGAACATTGCCGAGTCCACCACCATGCTGGGCACAGGGCAGTGGTGGGGTCACCCTCCCTGGAGGGGATGTGGCACTTGTTGGTGGGCTTGCTGGTTGCTGGGGTTAGCAGCTGGTCTCAAGCACCTGGGGCTTTTCCAACCTGAACAATTCCGTGTTCCTATGAGTGTCCCAGAAACATTAATACAGTGGTTTTTCAGAGTGTATATCCAGGGCAGGTTGGAGGGTCCTGCCCTCCTGGGAGTAGGGATCACCCTGCTGCAGACCCAGGAGCAAACACTTGCCCTGGGAGCTGGAGGTATCCACCAGACAAATGAACCCCAGAAACTGGGATGTTTATAAATGTAAGATCTGTTCAGTGCAGCTGTCCAGGAGGTAGGGGAATAAATAACGCTCCTAGGAAAGAAAAGGCTTTTGTATAGCCAGGAACAGTTTGGGTGGATAACTCAGACTTTGAGACAGGCCAGGTTGTGGGCTGGGATGCTTTTGCATAGCTTATATGGATGCTGATTTATGTTCCTCCAGACTGGCAAAACATCCTGCAAGAAAGTAATGTCTGCATTACATATAGAGAGCAAAGAGAGTTTCTTTTCAGCTTGGGAACTGTGTCTGCACAAATTCGTATTTCAGTGATGTTGGGAGCCAGTTTATTCCCTGCGCTGCCCCAGGAAAGTTAATGAAGTTGGATAGAGAAGAACTGCACAAAAACCCCATGGAGAACAAAACCTGGTGATATCTGTGTGTGAGCCAAAAGCTGGGTCTTTGAGCAGGATTGGGGCAGGAGTATGTTCTCTTTGAACTGGTGCTTGATGAGGCTGGGCTGGCCAAAACCTGTCCCCCTTCTCCGAAAATGTGGGAACTGGTGTAGGAGAGGGCTCTGGCAGAGCAGGCAGACACTTGGGGCACACAAGGGGGTTTGGGCTGGCCGGGTCTCACAGCGATGGATCCACAGCTCAGCCCCCAACAGGGACCAGGACTGCTCCAGAGTCACTACCAGAAAACGTGGCTTTGGCCTTTCTTTGAAAGTGGCTTCTGTTTGGCTTTTTTTTCCTCTTTGTTTATTTGAAAGTGAATGTTGTTTCTTTTGTTTATTTGTTTAAGATGACATGAATGTAATACTGGTGGAGAAAATGGGCCAGATGATGGCTAAAATATGTGAAGCTGATGGAGTTCAGGGCTCTTGCTATTTTTATTGGTTTTATAATGACCTTGATGACCACCTCTGTAAAAAGGAAAAGGAGCCACTTCCCCTGGAGCTGTGCTGTGCACTGGGGCCTCTGGAGCACATCAGCACTTGGATTCAGCTCTCTTCAGCAGGACACTTAAACATGCACTTGAAATATTTTTTTATTCAAACTGCTTTTCATGTTTTGATGTATTGAATGAACTGGAATAATGTTTTAAATTGCTGTTTGTTGTCCCTGTATCCCAACTGTGCCACGTACAGACCAGGAGCAGCTTCAGGTCGAGATGCTGAAGGTCAGAGGGGCATTATGGGACAATTCCTGTGTCCCCCCACTGGTTGGGTGCCTGTCTCAGTTAAGCTGTAGGCTGTCTGATCTTTTGATGGGCCTCCAGAAACACCACCTTAGAAGAGACACCTGTGGGTGGTGGGAGTGTTTGCTGCCCTGCCTGGCACATGCTCTCCAGATCCCCTGACTAGGGGTGTGCATCGCCTGGCCTTACATAGTTAATGAAATGCCTGTTTTACCCATTTTTTCAATAAATTCCATGGGTGGCAGAGCAATTCACAATGCTTGCAAACAGCTCCCCTCTTTCCTGAAGGCATCTGGTAACTGGGCCAGCCCTTGCTGTGTTGCTCAATTGGAGCCCACCAGGGAACAAGCTGAACCTCCCTGGTTCAGCGGCTGTTCCTGCCCCAGACACACCTCCAGGCAGGGAAGCACATGGGAACAGAGGTGCTTAATTGAATCTGTGGGAATGTGGCAATCAAGACCTCCCTGATGAGCTGACAGGAGCTGTTTCTGTTTGACTTGAGCCTTTCTTTCTTTGCTTTAAAACAGCATTGACCCCGTGAAGTCTCTCCCACGGAACAGAAATGGCATTGACGTGGAGTCAGATGTCTACAAGATGCTTCAGGATTATGAAAAGCCCGTTTCAGAGCCAAAGCAGTCTGGATCCTTCCGATACTTACAGGGCATGTTGGAGGCTGGTGAGAACGGTGAGGAGGTTGGCACCCAAGTGCCCAGGGAGGGGGACCACGGGGGTGGCAGGCTGCACATCTGGGTTTCACATACCCGGGCTTACCACATGTTGTGGCTGACTCGAGCACCGTGTGAAAGCTGGATTTGTAACCAGTGTGGCAGCTATTTTCTGAGATAGTTTATGAAATGCGGTGGCCTTAAGTGGTTGTGTAAGATCACCGTCAGAGAGCCTGCTCTCGTTAAGTAAATGGCATTTGCATAAGGACGTGGGATGGTCCTGAGCAAGGCAGGGATAGGGATCAGGAGCTCTTGGCTCACTTTTCACATCTGTCGGAGCTTCCTGCCCATGTCGTTAACACATTAAAGAATAAGATCGCCAAACTATACACTTCAGCTTCATTTTATATACACTATACACTTCACCTTTCAACCTTAAATCCATTGAGGCTTTTACGTTCAAACTTTCAGGCTCTGCTTTACGATCATTAGGGCAAGACTTCTTTCTGCTTCCTTCCAAGAGCCTCATACTCTGATCATGTGAATCCAGAAACTTAGATTTTATGGGAAAATACCAGCTGCTGCAAATCTCATTATGAAGCTGTGAGAGGTAGTGAGCTGGGCTTTTGCACTTCAGTTTCTGTGTGTATAAAGTGATGGAGAAGTCTGTTCTTTGACTAGAGGGATGTTGGTTCTTGCTTCACAAGAAGCACAATTGCTGATAACTTCTGAGCACCGTGGGTTTCCCCCAGGACTGGTTTTCTCAGTGGGACTGAGGCATAACTGCAGACATGGGATGGGATCAGCCTCGGAAGCACTGGGTGTATCACTGCAGTATTACAGCCCCTGGGCTGGCAGGAAACCTGATGTTAAATACAGTCTCCAGTTGGACCTTCAAGTCTTTCACCGAGAGCAAGGATGAGTCTGCTGCTCCCCCAGGTCTCCTCATTAGGAAGAAGCAAATGGGAAGTGACTGTGTTAATCCTAATTAGTAACACTGCTGACTTCTCCCTTCTCTGTGCTGAGGAAAGGGAACAAAATTCAAGCTTTACTGGTTTGCTCCTGCCTCCCCCTACATCCTGCAGCCCCAGGCTGGCAAAAACCCAGTGCTGGGAGAAAGAAAAGGCTGGGGGAAGGGGGATATGAAGAGGTGCCAGGACAGTCCCCGCAGTCCTGGATGTCTGCTCATCCCAGCAGTCTCTTGGCACCAGCCCATCACCAGTGCAGCACCACTGGAGCCGGAGCAGCTGCTGTGGGGTGCCAGCCAGCTTGGGACAGGCTGGAGCAGTCTCTGTCACCTCCTGGGCTCTGCCACCCTCCCTCTCCTCAGCCATGTGGAGGGCACGTGTGACTGCCTGCAGGCACAGCCCCACCGTGCCTTGGTCCTTCCGACACTGTTTATTTCATCAGGGATGAGAAATTAAGTGAAAAGCGTCTCTGCTGGCATGAAGCTCTGTGATATTCCAGCACGTTTTCAAGCCCCATGAGTGTTCCTGGCTGGGTTGTTTTACAGGCTGCCACCCCATCTCCTTTTTGCTTAAGCCTGAAATTATACATTTTGACCCGAGCCTGCTCTGTGTTGTCCTTTTAAAGTCAAGCTCTGCTCTCCTGAGAGGTCGAGTGTTTTATATGGACTGTTTCAGCTGGAAGCATTGCAGCCCCATCCCACAGCCCTGGGGAGCAGTGCCCTGTGCTGAGCTGGAGGCTCTGCAGTGCCCGTGGCCCCAGAGGGACAAATGCTGCAGCCACAGCGGGGACAGCAATGCTTGAGGGTGTGGAATTAAAGCATCTCCCTGCCTTGCTGCAGACCGTAAGTCACAGTGAGACCAAGAGCTGGTAAATAGAAGGTAACAATCCATCGTATGGGAAGCAGCCCTCTCTGCAGGGCTCATTGTGCTGTAAAATCTGTCTCTTTCCCCCCCTTCTCTCCTTTTTAAGCAGCTCATCCAAGCCCTCGGTAGGAGACAGTGACAGCTTAACTGTGAAATGCTGGCAGATGAGCATGTCCAGCCAAGCACGCCTTGTCTCCCGTGGGGGAAGCCAAGAGCTGGAGCTGTTGTTCCAGTTTATTCCCAGCAAGGCAGCAGAAGGGCTTGACAAGGGCTGTGGCTGGAGCCAGCCGAGCACTGGGGAGCCCTGGGCAGGCACTGACAACTGTGGAGGCTCTTGGCATCACCAGGCACGGGGTTCCATCTCGGGGAAGAGGGTTTGGTGGGAAATTGGTCCTTTCTGGTTTTACTCACTTGGCTGGAAGTGCTGGCAGCCTCGGCCTCTGGATCAGAGCCATGGCTGGAGATGGGTCTGTGGTGTGAGGGTGTCAGGGGAGCACCCCAAGGGTGTCAGAGGAGCACCCTCCTTCCCAGCTGGGCCCTGACAGGCACTCCTGAGACATGCTGGAGAGGGGAGCAGGGCTCTCTCCATGGAAGGAAGCCTTGCTGAGCACTGCCCTTCAAAAGTATCGTGAGAACCTGCACAGGGTCACTGAGCAACCAGTAGTGATGATGCACTAGCTTCAGGTACTAAAAGTGCCCTTTAGGAAAGGCAGAAATGATCCTGGAGCCATGGGAGGCACTCCCACTGGATTTTGCTTTAAAGTTTCCAAAACCAGTGGAGAATAAGCTATAGTTCATCCAACAGCTCCTCTGCTGCTTTTCCAAACTCTGTCACCTGATGGCCTAAAATACTTCGTCCTTTTCTTTTCTACAACCTTGGGCCATCACAGAGGACACAGATCAGGACATACCCAAGAGACCAGTCAGTTGTGAGCCACAGAAAACCATGCAGTGGATACGGGAAGCTTTTAAATGTCCCAGGGGTTTGGAACAAGCGTGTTGGTGCTATCCGAAATACAAGGACAGATAGTAGATGGTCTGTAGGGAGGAGGCTGCAACACTGAAAACTCTGCTGTGATATTGTTCCTATGCACAAAATCTTCATTGCTTCTGTCATTGGACCTTTCTATGAAAGGAGGCTTGGTGCCCCAGAAGGCCTTATCTTCTGTCACAATATTTTGGTTTAGATAATTTGAGCTTAAATGAGTGATCTAGGAAGAAAAATGCCTGTGATTCTATTATTGTTTGGTTTAATTTGCTTCATTCCCTAAAATGTTTTCCTCTCTCTCCTTGACTGATGCTGGATCTACCAAGTGCACCTGAAATGTTGGTGTGATGGAACCTCTTCTTTCTGGAGCTTTTCTGAGCTCTTTGCTATTTATCTCTCTTAATTCACTTAATAGTATTAGAGCCAACTTCATCTCATATGTCGAGATCACAGCTGCTTTGCCATTTGACAAGGTCCATGCACTGTCCCAGAATTTCCAAGGAAGTTGCAGGTTCTGTTGTGTGACAGGCAGAGACTCACCTGACTCCTTAAGAAAAAGAAGAAAAAAAAAAAGACCAAAACCAAAGCCCTGAGAGGTTGAGTTTTCAGTCTGTGTCTGTTTGTCATTCTTGGCAGGTGAAAAACTCGACAGGCTGAGCAACCCTCGGCAGGTGAAGGCGGCGGTGCCGAAGCTGGGCGGTGCCATGTCCGGGCTGCAGATGCTCCCCGAGTGCACCCGCTGCGGGAACGGGATCGTGTAAGTGCCACGGCGTGCCAGAGCCCCCGGCCCGCGGGTCCTGCCCGCACAGGGGTTACAACTTACAGCACAGCCCCTCCAGTCCCTTCCTGGGGCGTTTCTAACCTTATATAAACCTGCAATTGAAGAACACAGTTTGGATTGTCCCTTTTAAGGGAATCCCACAGCAAAACAGGGGTGATTGATGGGATGGTTCCTGCCCTGCTTATCATAGCAGCTGCCCAGGGACTACCAATAGCACCGTGGTGCTGAAACTTCACTGCCTTACAGGGGAGAAACGCCTGGAGGGTCAAGTAGAAGAGAGATGTGGGTTAGTTTTGTTTGTTTGTTGAAAAGTTACTCTCTGACAGATGAATGTTGGGTCTGACTTTAGAGAACATAGGTGTTTTTCTGCTTTGTTCTGTTGTAATTTGATGCATTGTAATTTATGTCCTGTTGTGATTTACATCCTGCTCATGCCAGACTTGCTGGCTGAGTGTGCGCTGGGCAAATGGCTGTAGCTGAGGGTCTCTGCTCCACGGGCTGTGTGCACAGCTGGCTCCAGATGTTCACATCCAGGCTGAGGGTGGATATTTAAGGCTCTGCTTTGTGTCGAGCTGTGGAGCAGTGCTGAAGTATGTGGAGCATCCCTTGCTGTGGAGCCACACCTGGCGCAGGGTGGCAGCTTTGGGTGGGCTGAGGTGTTGGGATGGGAAGCCTCGATAACACCCTCCCGTGTCCCCACGTGCTGTGTCACTCGAGGCAGCAGGACGAGCTGTTCGTGCCTGTTTGTTCTCCATCTCACCCCACTCTCCCCGTCTCTCCCAGGGGCACCATCGTCAAAGCTCGGGACAAGCTCTACCACCCCGAGTGCTTCATGTGCGACGACTGTGGGCTCAACCTGAAGCAGAGAGGGTATTTCTTCATCGAGGAGCAGCTGTACTGCGAGACACACGCCAAGGAGAGGGTTAAGCCCCCCGAGGGGTATGACGTGGTGGCTGTTTATCCCAACGCCAAAGTGGAACTTGTCTAAGGGCGGGCTGTGCTCTGGAGAGGTCAAAAGAAGAGCCCACCCACGTCCTGCGCCGCCGCCCGCGCCGCGGCTCCCGCCGGCCCGCTCCCAAGGCCCGCGTTAAACTGCCTTTCCTAGATAAAGCCGTTTGCACTCGGGATCTCCGGGGGTGGTGTTGAAAGCTTGAGAACAGGTTTTTCCCTTCTTTTTGACACTCTGCTTTTTGGGTTGCTGTGTTGGTTTATTATTAGTCTGTGCCATAACCTTATCCAAGATCTGTGTAAATATTGATTAATTCTCTACTCCGTTTCATATAAAACCAGTATTCTTTCTTTTTTTTTTTTGTGCTCTCCCTGTACTTAAAAAAAACAAGGAAGATGTTTTAAAAGCTCGAGAAAAATAAGGCACTTTAAGAAACGAAGCTGACTCCTATATCCTGACCCTAATCTCCCACCCTGCGGCTGCCCCAGGGGTTAAAAATTGGCTCTCATGGTATCAGTGGGTCTCCAGCTCAGCCCCATCCCAGCAGATGTGCTCGGGAGGGGTGGGCTCTCAAAGCAGGAATTGTAGTGAAATTCTCTGGATCAGGGCACTGCAGTTTGAGGCTGACAGACTGGTCAGAGTTCCCCAAGAGGTCTCCACAGTTGAGCGTGTGAGGAGACTTTTTTTCTTCCTTCTTCCACTCCTAATTCAGTTGTTCTCTGTCACCTAATAACCCAAGCACACCTTTTAAAGGACGCTGAAATACCCTTTGGTTATCCCCACCTCCTACACTCCTGCCCATGGCTGCCCCTGCTTTGGCCGTTCTGACTCTTCCCCAGTTCTTGCTATATTTTTATAGTCCTTTATTTCTAGATCCTCAGACTGCTGCCATCTGGGTCTATCTCCCAGCAGGGAGAGAGTGATAAAATACCTCCAGGCACTTAGGGAGTAACTGGAGCTGGGGTGAGTCCCAAGGCAGCAGGACTGGATTTATATCCATATCCCAAGGCTGTGTTTTCACTCAAGTCCATCATCCACTTTATTTGATGGGGGAAAGTTTCTGAGGATCTTGATGTTGCTTTTTTAGAGAAATGTGTTTTTTGAGATGTGGGGTTTTTCATGTTAGTGCTTGGAGGAGAGTTTAGTTGCCCAGCTGCTGGGTACTGCCACAGGTGGTGATTGGGACCATGTGTACGAGGTTACTTCTGCTTTGTGACAGCCTCCCTCCTCTTTCTCTTCACTTTGAGAGAGGGAGGATGTGGGGAAGAAAAATCTGTGCTTGCTTTCCTGCCATGGAAAAGGAAAATAAGAAATGGGGTGATGGGCAAAATGCCCCTTCCCCTTCTGGCTCTCCATAACAGGGAAAACTGAACTGGAGGAGGGTTGGGAGCATGATCCTGGCTGGGGCTGAGTAGGTAATTTCTTCCTACAGGTTCTGCACCCTAGAAGGGATTTTGGGGTGTTACTGGGCTACATCTAGAGCTCTTCATGCAGTGCCTTATGGGGACTGCAGCAGTTCCTGCCCTGTGCTCAGCAGCCTCCTGACAGTGCTGGCCCCCCAACTGGGTACCACAGGGATGCTGGTGGTGTGCCTTCCTGCTGGCTGCAGGACATCACCTCCCTCTCCTTCGGGAGCTTTTCATTACTGAAGTACAAGAACAATCTATCCCAGTGCTGAGCCTTGTTTTTCTTGTGCTTGGTCAGTTGGAGCCTCTGAAGGGAATGCCTGGGACAAGGAGGAGGACACTAATGGTGGGGAGCATTAGTGACCAGGTTTGTAGGGCTCTGCTGGGAGCTCCCTCGGTTGTCCTTGTCAGAAACACTTGCTCTGAACTCCTCCATTATCCTCACACATGGCTGGGGCAAACTCTGGTGTCCATAGCTTGAAAATTCAGGCTGCCCCCAAACCCAGGACTGAGTGCAGCTCAATGAGTGATGCAAAACTCATGACACAGGTGGCCCAGGGGCCATTCCCCCTTTTGCAGGCGGACAGTCACAGCTGCCAGTGGTGCTGTTTGTCACTCCCTGTGGCTCTTGTCCCGGGTGGCCACCCTGCCCGAGGGCTGTGTCCTGTGGGATGCCAGGGGGCTGCAGCCCTGGCACAGGGAACACCAAGGCATTCATAAATCAGTTCCTTGCCCTCATTTTGGACACCCAGCTGAGCAGGCTGCTGGCGGCACCCTTGGTGGTCTTGCTTTGCTGCTGTTCCAGTACAGCCCTGGGGGTGCTGGGCATGGGCCTTTGCTTTTAATTTGATCCCAAGTTCCCACAAATCCATATTTGTGGTATCTTGTGATAACCCTTTCTTAGAAGTAATCAATTCACTTGATTCCCCTGCTTGGAGCTGCAGCTGCCTCATACAACCCCTTCCCAGGGCACAATGATTCCTGGCTTCAGGCCACCTCATTCCCCTTGTGGGGTTTGCAGGACCTGCCACAAGCGTCACCTTTTGTGTCACTAGGTAATGCTGTTTAACTCTGTAAAAGAGGGGAAGGGTGCGTTTTGTATGAAATACAAAATAAAACTGTATTGTTGGGTTTATGTCTCACATCACTTAGCTTGGCCTTTGCCTGGTCCCTGGTGGGTCTCTCCTGTGGCAGGACTTGTACATATGGGGGTCTCTTGGCATCCAGGTGAGGAGGACATGGGATGAGCTTCCAAAAGCCTCCCAGAGACAGACAGCTGTGCTTTCATAGTGCACTGAGAGCTGGTTTGAAGTTTGGCGTGTGTTTTGGTGGGAAGCTGGTTGTGTTTGTAACTCGTGAGACCTTCTGGGACCCTGTGTCCTATTGGGCACAGAGATGGGCAGGGCCATTGTGTCCCTGCCTGTCACATGCTCGCCCACAGGTGCCTGGCTCCTCTCCACCAGTGTGCCCCAGTCCATCCTGGGATGGTCCAGAGCTTCATTACATCTGCCCCTGCACATGGCCAATGACCTGGGGGTTTGGCAATGTTTAACGAGTCACAGTGACATTCCAAGGGAACCTTGTCCCTCCTGATAGCCCAGGCTGTCCCCAGGCTGGGATCCACAGCTCTGCGGGGCTGAGAGTGTCACTGCCCTGTCACTGTTGGAGTGATCCAGTCCTTCTTCCCAAGGAGAGGTTATTTCTGAGCCCTGGAGCACAGAAGCCCGGTGGTGGTGGCGTGGGGGATTGGGGACAGTGGGCAGGCTGGGGACAGCAGCTGTGTCAGAGGGATGTTTGCTTCTGTAGCTCAGTCTCAATGGCTCTGGCTTTAATAGTTGATTGGGATTTGATTCACTGGTGTGTGGGAAAGTCAGAAGTGCCTCCAATAGACGTTAACCTAAAAGGTTTTATTTGGCAAGTGTTCATATATGGAAATTGTTGCTTGTATGTGCCTAAAATATTTAAAAGATGAAGCCTCTGAAGATCTGCATGTGGCAGGAAAGATTTCCATAGTGTGGGTCTGTGTAACTCCATGTCTAATTAGTGCACATCTTCAAATAATTACCATGCTTATGGCTCTCCCAGTTAGTGGTTTTTCTATTCACCCTTGAGTGCACACACGTTGGGTGTGTTTCTGTGGTTTAGTCACTGCTGTCCCTGGCCCCTCTGCCCTAAGCATTGCTGGGGGGTGGGAGTTCAGCCCCATGGGGTGATTCCCCAGTGGGGACTGAGGAGACAGGGCAGCCCTGGGGCCCCCCAGCCCTCCTGCTGCCTACGGGGACACTGACCAGCCCAACACCAGGAGGCTCCTCCCTGCTTTGGAAAAAAAGAGGTGTAAGCTCTGTGCTGAAGCACAGCATTTGTTACTGAATGAAGTGGGATCAGGGCCAGTCTGATCCAAGTTCTAATTGTTTAACTTTTTCCATGTATCATCATTAAAGTTTCCTACTTAACCAAGCATTATTTCCACCACCACACCCCCATTCTGTGCAGCTTTTGTTTGGAGTTGTTTAACTTTGCTTTTGTTACTGGCTGACTGCCCAAGGGACTCTAAAAAATCTCAGCTGGCCCATTTCTCTGAGGATAAAAGTCCTTGTGCCATAGGAGGGGGGTAGAAGGGAAAGAGGCTTTTTGGAAAAGTTCCCTCTCCTCCCTTTCTTGTGTGTGAAAAAGGCTATTTTAATGACTTTAGGGGGAAAAAGTTTCCCCATGTGTATAGTAAAACCCAGAAAACTGCTTCTAACTCTAAAGAAACTTCTCTGCAAGTTGTTCTGCCTCTGTTTCTCCCCCAGAAACACCCTCAGAGCTCTTCCAGCCTGGGAGCAGCTTCTCCACCAGGACACTAAAATGTTTTGAATTTTTAGGTAGTCCTCAAGCAGTTCCTTGTGCAGGGAGGGCAGTGAGGAGGGCCTGGGCAGGGGCCAGCACAGCTGCTGTGCACAGGGTCCCACTTTACTGCCAAAGCTGCTGCTCAAGCCTGTTCAGGCTTTGGGCTTTATTAATGAGAAGAACTATTATCTGAAGAAGCACCTCTGCTCTTCACTCTCAAACCTGAGAGGTTCCAGGAGGCCAGTGACAAGTGTGTCCTCCCAAAGCTGCTGGACCCCGAGGAGGTGCAGGCTGCTGGCACGGGGGGACCACGGGCTGGCAGGGCTGGGGCTCCTGGGTGGGACACGGAGCACCGTCCCTGGAAAAGCCACCCCCACCCTGCTCCTGTCCCCAGGCAGCACTGGCCACCCTCCCAGGGAGTGTCTGATCTGCCCTTGGGATGGAGACCCAGCATCCAAGGCAGCAGGTCCCTGGGTCCTTCCCAACATCAGGGGCAGTGCAGGGGCTGTAAAGGAGCACATCAGGTGTGTGATGTGCAGAGGAATGTTTGGGATGCAGAGGGGAAAGAGTGATAAATGGGGGTGCCCGGGGTGCAGGGGGCTATAGGGGATGGGAGGAGTGGATGGAGGGCAGGGAGGGTGTGCAGGGGGCTATAGGGGATGGGAGGGCAGGGAGGGTGGCTGGGCAGGGGGCTATAGGGGATGGGAGGAGTGGATGGAGGGC
>VWZG01001487.1:77765-89686 GCA_013396735.1 Grallaria varia | reverse complement strand
GCCCCCGGGCGGAGCGCCGGCCCGGCCCCACCTGCAGCCCCACCCCCGGCGCCGCCCGGCGCTTCCTGCCCGCGGGCAGCGCCCGCCGCAGCTCGGCCGCGCTCGCCATGCGCGACTACGACGCGGCCACCGCCTTCCTGGGCGAGTGGGGCCGCTTCCAGCGCCTCGTCTTCTTCCTGCTCAGCGCCAGCATCATCCCCAACGGGTTCAACGGGATGTCGGCCGTGTTCCTGGCCGGCACCCCCGAGCACCGCTGCGCCGTGCCCCGCGGGGCCAACCTGAGCGCCGAGTGGCGCAACGCCAGCATCCCGCTGGAGCCGCGGGCCGGGCGGGCGCTGCCGAGCCGCTGCCGCCGCTACCGCCTGGCCGCGCTCGCCAACTTCTCGGCGCTGGGGCTGCGGCCCGGCTCCGACGTGCGGCTGGAGGCGCTGGAGCAGGAGCCGTGCCTGGACGGCTGGGAGTACAGCCGGGACGTGTACCGCTCCACCATCGTCACCGAGGTGCGCCCCCAGCCCCGGCCGTGCCCGGCCCCGGGGAGGGTGACCGGGGCAGGAACCCGCGGGTGAAGTGCGTGCGAAAGGGTCCGGGTGGGCGCGATGCTGCGTGCAGCGGGAGGGATGGCGGGGGTGAAGGTGGCCGGAGGAGCTGCCCGCCCTCGCCTCCTCTGCTGTTTTCCGGTTTGTTTTGCTCGGAGAGCGGTTTACATGGAGGGTGAGGCAGAGGCTGAAAATAGAAGCCCGATAGTTCCTTTCTGCCGCACGCTGGCCATGCCGGTAAACTTTGTGTGTGACGGAATTGTCCTCGGTGCGGCGTTGGACGGGGTCGTGGGCAGGTCCCGGTGCAGACACAGCCAGCCCGGCCGGGGCTGCGGCAGGGTGGGCTCGGGATGGCCCCGCACCCTGTGCCCTGCCCGCCACGCCGGGGCAGGGTGGGCTCGGGATGGCCCCGCACCCTGTGCCCTGCCCGCCACGCCGGGGCTTCTGTGGCCTCGGCGCTGCCGCGGGCCGGCTGGTGCGAGGCAGGTGCTCTGGGCGCTCCTGCAGGAGCTGCTGCCGGGCTGTGCCCTCGGTTTGGAGGGCTCGGCAGTGGCATCGTTTGTACGGGGCGGTCTTGTGGGAACATCAGCGGTGACAGGTCACATAAGCGCCTGTGGTGGTTGTGTCTCTGCCGGTGTTGGCAGGGAGTGTGGAGCTCTGTTAGAGAAGGAAGAGGGTTCCCCTAAACATGGTGTCAGGGGTTCCCAGAACTGGGGGCTCTCCCTCGTGCCAGGCAGCGCTGGGTCGGCAGCTGGCAGGCTCCGCAGCCCCTTGGCCCAGCGGTGTGCCCCAGGTAGCCAAGGGCAGCCCTGCTCACCCCCGATGGCTCAGCGCGGGGCGTGCGTGACACGGAGTGGGTGTGTGACCTTCCTCACGAGTCCTGTGACTCAGCAACATCTGCCACCAAAAACCATTGCACGGGGCACAGCCGGGAAGGTCCCGCTGGAGCAGCGAGGGGTCTGTGCCCTGGGGACACGGGAGGGGCCGTGCTGGGCGTGGGCACAGATGGGCTCAGGCAGGTGCCAGGAGGGCAGGATGTGGGCAGGTGATGCCATCCTCCTTGCCTGCCCAAAGCAAAGTCACTGGCACGTGTGACACCTCTGCCACTGTGCTGGCAGTCGTGCTCAGTTGCTGGGGATCCCTCCCAACACCGAATCAAGATGGGGGTGTGGGGGAAGCTCCCCCTGCTCCTGGCCATGGGTGAACTGTGTCACAGCCTGGCTGCTGCCAAAGCACTGAGCACAGACACGCCCAGCTGGCACCCGCGGGCTGGCACAGGCAGTGCCACGCTCACTGCCAGAGGGAGGCCAGTTTATCCGCGGGTGTTCTGGTCTGGAGCTAGTGCCTGCTCTGAGAGAGGCAGTAAATGAAGCAAAAGGAGGAGAAATGTGATTCCTTCTTAACGAACAGTAAATAACTTGTGTTGGCAGATGCCAAACAAGAGCGTTCCGTGCAGGATTCAGATGGGATGCAGCAGTGGGGTTTGCCACAGGACCTGGGGCATGCCAGAGAGGCAATAGCACATCCAGAGATGGAAACCAAGTGCCAGGTTCCCATCTGTAAGCCAGATGGAAAAGAAGGATACTTGTTTTGTTTAAAAATTGTCATGGACATTTGGAAAAAATACAGAATTTGGTTTCAAAACAAGGAAAACAGGCACTGATGAAATGCTGAAAGGAGGCAGTTCAGTCAAATTTGAGATGCTTATTTTTGTACCCAACATTTTTTCTGTATTAGGAAAGACAAGCCAGGACATGCCATCAGGAGAGTTCAGAGAAGAAACAGCTTCAGTTCAAGAGCGCAGTTGAGGAGCAGAACTTGATGGCACAGATGTGCTAGAGATTTAATTTGATTCGTGCAGTTACATAAATCCTGTTATTACTGCTGCTTGAAGGGAACTGGGAAATGCCAGCTCAGCACCCATATTACTTGGTGTGTGGGGACTTGCTAAACCCTGGGAACGGGGAATCCCAGGCTCAGTCATCTGCCTGGTCTTAAGATGGAGATGGTGGGGAAAAGCGAATGTTCCCAGCACAGGTGAAAAAGGTGGTCATTAGGCCGGGGGGATAGGAAAGAGGCTGTAAGTGTAATGGTGAGCAGGTGGAACTGTGGGCCAGGTGTGATCCCACAGCTGAGCTGAAGGGGCTGCAAGGTTTCCTTTTCCCCCTGGCAGGCTCACAGGGCCTGTTCCATTGGTGTTCTTTTCTGGAGCTTGACCTACTTCTGTTTTACTTCCAGATAACAATGCTCAGAGCTGACATTAATTAGAGGTTCAAGGACTAGCACCAGTTTCACTCTCCAGAGTGGGGCTTTAGCATCCAGTTAGTTCCCTTGGGCCAGGCTGTCACCCAGCACTGCTCCCTGGGGACACGCTGAGCTGCTCCCCACCCTGGGGCATGGCCTGTACCCCCAGACACCACTGTGAGACCCCTGCCAGGGGCAGGGTGAGTGTCAGGGGCTCCACTGGGGCTACTCACCTGTCACCTGTGTCACCCTGCTCTGCCGCTGGCCCAGCCCTGGCACCGACTGTCAGCAAAGGCAGAAACCAGAAGGGTTTGGAACTTGCAGAGGCGAGAGGCTGGGTGGGAACTGCTGTGGTTTGAAGATATCTGAAGGTCTTTTTGTTCCCCTGTGGATTTTTCCATCAGTGGAGAGCAGCCCTGCCCAGCCCTGGGAACACACCCTGCACTTAGGCAGGACGTGCCTGTGCTCAGCACTTGCACACTGGTCTCACTTGGTCTCATTGCTGGACCTGCTGTCCAGGGAGCAGGATGGGGCCACCTGTGAATAATTAATACTTCTTCAGTTATTCATCTGAAGATTTACTCCTGTAGGCAAGTTCAGACTTTCCCTGGTTTACAGCCCTGGCCATTTACACAAGGCTCCACTGGTGTTTTCTCCTCTGATGTGAATGGGCTGCTACTCGGGATGGTTAATTAGTGATTTCTGATTGAGAATGCAGGTGGCTGGGTTGCTTCAGGCAGTCAGGGCACCTTCTCCAGCAGTTTCAGTTTTTCAGAAAGCTTGTCCATCCAACTGCTGTGGGAAAGGGTTGGAGGGATTTCATGTGAATAAAGTGATGTCATAACAGTGTTCTTGAGCAGCGCCTATTCCTGCATTCATAGCCCTTGTTTGGAATCTTACATGAACTTTGCTCTCCAGTATGTTTAGCCAGGGACATTGCAGAATTACTTATTTTCTGGTTAATGAATAGTCAGTCTAGTAGTTTGGAAGTTGTAGCTGTAGATAGGTCAGCTGTGGCTGGGCTATAGCTCCTGTGCCCATGGTGTGCTTGGCTATGATGGATGCAGCCTCTGGGGAGGAGGTCAATTAAGTTATATTTCACTTTTCCCTCTGCATTGAAGTATGAATGAAACCTCAGCACATCGATATGTGCTTGATTGCAGTGCCAGGGCATAGCCTCAGTCAGAAGGAGTGTCTGTGGGGACGGGAGGTGGCATTTGGGGCAGGGGGTACCTGTGGAGTAGGGCTGTATTGCTGAACTGCCCTGTGCTGTGTGTGGTATTGGAGCTAAAACAGCTGGTGGGGTTTGTTCACTCAGCAGCTTCAGGCGTACTCATTGTCAGATGGATTTGATGTGTTGGTGTGTTTTTGTCAAATGCAGTGAGTTCCTGTAGACACCAACCCCTTTCCTGACAGCCAGCTGCTCTGTGCTCTTTGTCACACCCTCCAGATCCCAGAGACTTGGCCCTGTACAGTGAATTTTTGCTGGCTCTGCAGTCATCATGGCACGGCTTTGTGAATGAAGATTTGGGCAGGGCTCTCCTCACACTTGCTGCGAGCACGCTGATGGCTAAAGAGGCCGATGTGAGATGGGCAAGTCCGGTTGCAAAAGGCCCAGCAGAAAGTCTCCATAGGCGGTGTTGGCCAGGCACGGTTCTTTCTGCCTTGTCTTTTCTCCTCCAGACTCATTCTGTGTGTGTTATCAAGGGAAGCAGCAGCAGTATGTCATGGGAAAAGGTAGAGTGAGCACCTGGGTAGGAGGCACTTGGCACCAAGGAAGCCATGCAGTTTTATGAGCAAGTTGTTATTTATCTGGGCTTATTTTGCAGCCAAAGTGCCTTTGGCACATGGAGGCATTTTAAAAACACTGGCCCTTAACCTCGAGCAGTTCAAGTCTGAAGGTCCGGGAGCAGGTCCTGTGCTGGTGGCTCCAGACTGGGGTGCTCATTGTCCACATAATTAATAGTCTGTATCAGATTCAAGTTCTGCCACATCACTGGCTTTCCCAGAACAGGGAAAGGGAGATGCAGCAGGATGTGGTGAATAATCTCTGCAGTCTACTTTTAATGCTGTGTATCCCGTAGCTGAATTTTGTTTTGAAATCCACCAAGCTGCTTTACAGAAGTTTCTCTTTTCTTTGACATGTGGAGCAGATCCCTGCATCTGTTTTTCACAACTGGCCTCCTTGAACGCACCAGAGCCCCACTGGCCCACATGTTCACGTGCACCTTATCAAACACAGCGAAGGCAGCTACAGGTGTGTGCCTGGGTGGGCCCACACCTCATCACCTCTCTTCTCCCAGCAGGGAGGAGAAGACACCTTACAGCAGCTGCTGCCATAGGGTTCTTTTTGTTACTGATCAGATTTAAGTCTTGGAGGCACGTCCCAGTCCACAACTCTCCGTGTTCCTGCGCTGCAGACGTGTGTGTTCCTGGGGAGGAGGCATGGGCTGTGTTGTTAACTCAGTTCATTTTTCTGTCGTGTAGCTGGAGTTACTCTGCGGGCTGGGCAAAGGGCAGAGGTACCTGGCTCCCCACCACTGGCAGTGTACCTCTGTCTGCCCATCTGCCTGAAAACAGGCATTGATTGCATCTCTTTCCAAGTTACAGTCCAAAGCAAACTGCACCAAACCACAGCACACCCCCTTGCTCTGGGTTGCCCTGCCCGTTCTGCAGCAGCAGTGAAGCTCAGCCACCGGTCCGTGGGTGGGTTGGTTGTGGCAGGACTCGTGGGGCCATCGGGTGGCACCTGGGTGTCTCTGAATCACAGGAGCTGCTCCTCGTTGTTGGCTGCAGCTGAGGCAGGAGCCAGAGCAGCCCAGAGGGCAGGTTTCTGCTCCTCCACCCTGCCTTTGCCTGGGCTTGGCCCGTCCAGCCACAGGGTAAGTGCTGGTGTGGGCAGTGGCCCCGCTCTCTGATAGCGTGGCTAATTATTAAAATTATGCCATACTTTGATCTGTGATCTAATTAGATTAACATTGTGGTAGCATTATCTGATCTGAGAGTGACATGTTTGAAGCCAATCCCTAAGTGTTCCTGGCAGGCATACCTTAACCAGGAGATTAGTCACCGGGATGGGAAGAAGGCTGGCAGAGACAAGCTCAGCTGTGACTTCGATGGACAGAGACTCATGATGCCATTTTTATTTTTTTGAAACCTTGTCTGGGATTATGAGTAACTTTAGGTGGAAGTTTCCATGTTGGCTCCTGTCCTAAGTCTCCAGCCCCAGCCAGCTCCAGTCATGAGGCTGAGTGGTGGGCAGCAAGTCAGTGGTGCAGGTTGTGGGATGGAACAGAATTTGGTAACGTGTCGGTCCAGGAAAAAAGACTCCATTCTGTGCACCTTCTTGCATATGTTTTGTCAACCCCAGAAGTTACTGAAATGCATCAGGTTTTGTGCTGTCAGAGGTCAGGTAACTGGACACTGTCCCTAGCCAGGACAGTTCTTCACCCTTCTCCATGGCTCTGCTTTACTGGTGGGAACATCTCAGGCCATGGGGAGCCAGGTCCAGGTCCAGGGGTCTGGCAGGGATGTGATGGGGGGATTGTGCTGGAAATGGGGCCAGGGCAGCCGCTGAGCTGCACACACCAGCTCCCATCAAGGTGGGCATTGCTGGCTGCTCGCCCCAGGGTCCTGTCAGAGGGCTGCCAGTGTTTTGCCCTCGTGGAATTGCCTGGGGTGGGAACCACTTTCCCTTTTTCCCCTGTGCTTTAAGCAGGGCGTTCCAACAGCGACCTTGACTGAGAAAACAGCCCCAGTGCCAGCGATGGTGGAAATGGGTGTGGGGCAGTGGAGTTAAACTGCCTGGCAGTGTGTGTGTGTCTCCAGCACTGGGGCTGTGTCTGAGTCAGGCCCTTCTCTCGCAGTGGAACCTGGTGTGTGAGGACGACTGGAAAGCCCCCCTGACCACCTCCCTGTTCTTCGTGGGCGTCCTCATCGGCTCCTTCATCTCCGGGCAGCTCTCGGACAGGTAAAGCCGTGGGCAGGGCTGGGCACGGCCGGGGCATTTGTTTGGTAAAGGAGTTAAATGTGCAGCTCCCTGAGCTTTGCTCAGAATTAAGAAACTGGCCTGGCTCCTTCAAAAATCTCTTGATCTCCTCCAGGTGTAGGGTTTCTGTCTTGTGGGCACTTCAGGAGCCTCAAGGAGCCCGTGTGGGTGCTTTGCAGATTGGTGGGGTGGGTTTCACTCCATGACCACAACTGTTTCTTTATCTGCCACTTTTAGTAGTTTAAAAGATTATGTTCTTTGTCACACATTAACTGGCAATCCTGTTAGAGCTGCAGGATAGAAACTTGCTCTTTGAATGGAAGCTCCACATAGGAGAGCTGGTTTGCTGGAAATAGAGTAAGCACATCTGAGAGGAAATAAAAAAACAGATAATCTGGAAATGGATAGCAATTGTCACAGCATCTCACTTAGCAGATGTAAAGTATCAAAAAATCATTACGGGCATTTGATAATTATCTCAGCAGTGTTGACACCGGAGGTGTTGAATGCAGAATATAGAGTCCCTCTGCAAGTCTC
Organism: Grallaria varia; assembly: GCA_013396735.1. Classification (NCBI taxonomy): domain Eukaryota; kingdom Metazoa; phylum Chordata; class Aves; order Passeriformes; family Formicariidae; genus Grallaria; species Grallaria varia. The sequence goes on along the minus strand of VWZG01001487.1, from coordinate 82,381 downwards.
TGCTCCCCTCTCCTGCCAGCCCTCAGGCCTGTGTCCACACAGTGCAGTGGGTGTCTGAGCCTGCCGTGGGGCTGCCTGGGAATGAGGATGTCATAAGGCAGCAGTGTTCCTCTGGGCTCCCAGCAGAGGGGTTTCAAAACTCATTGGGAGTCTTAATCCCAAAGCCTCTGGCATTAAATGCCATGTGATCCAAATTTAATCTCCTGATTCCTGCCCCAGTGCAGAAGTCAGTTGCTGTTACTGTTTGAAAGGGAGATGAGATAATCACTAAATGCCACTGGTGCCATGTGCCCCGTGGCAGCATGGCCAGGCAGCCTCCCTGGGCCCAGACACCCTGCGGGGGCTGTTCCTGGGGCTCTTGGGGATCTTTCTCAGTAATGTGCCATTTCCTAACCTGTGTGTGGCCACCTTTGTGTGTCTCCTTATTGTACTGTTGCCTGGTCTCCTTAATCTCTGTCTAGTGGCTCCCTGAAGTTTCTGCTCTTAATTTTTCTTCTTGGTTCATTTCCTGAGTCTTGGAAACTTTAATATTTTTCAGTGCATATGAAAAGAACAGAATTCTTTAAGATGAACAGAACTTCAGGTTGTGCTGAGCTGCATCACTTGAAGCTGAATATTTGTCCTCCCTTGTGCCCTCCATAAATACATGCTGTTTCAGTAATAATCTTTCTCTTTTACCAAAGGTTTGGCAGGAAGAATATCCTTTTTTTGACGATGGCTGTCCAGACAGTCTTCAGCTTTCTGCAGATCTTCTCCACCAGCTGGGAGATGTTCACAGTGCTCTTTCTTATAGTGGGGATGGGACAGATCTCAAACTACGTGGTGGCCTTCATACTGGGTATGAATATGTCTGCATTAGATTAAATGTTTGCTTAATATACTGTTACTTTTTCTCCCTCTGAACCTGCATCATTTAATTAGGCAATGATAAAAGTGGTACAATTTCTACTTTAGGCCCATATTACTTTTTTTTGCTCTTGAATCCTTTAAGCCTTTATTCTATAGGTTTATAGAAAAAGAAGAGAGCAGGAAGAGTCTAAATAAAGATCCATTTCCTTCCTCTTTGGAGAAGACATTCAAGGCAATGTTCAGGGTTTAGCAGCAGCAGCAGGTCTGAGATAGAGGAGGCGTTTGGGTTCTTCCCTGCCTCTGCATCCCTCTGCAAAGGGGTCAGTGGACACCTGGTGCAAAGCCTTGGAGCAAACCAGTGTTTCCAGGCACAGGGAATGTCAGAGGAGCTGGGTGGGTGTCAGAGCCCCATTAGCCATAAAGTCACCTGTCGCAGTGTTGAGATTAGTGATAAAGTCTCTAATTTTAGAAGCTGAAGTTTGGGGTTTTTTTCTGCAGGAAGTGTAGGAAGAAAGACCCAGCAGCTGTGGGAGGCCACATGGCTACAGTCACTGCCTGGGGACCCTGCAGGGAAGGGGGGACCCCATGGGGAAGGGCACCCCCGATGTCTCCCACTAGGCACATATGGGGTTTTCAGGAAAGGCAACTGCATGGGCACATTATGGGGATGAGTGATGCGGGTCTCAGGGGGCACTGAGATTTGCAAGAGCTGTCTTTGAAGTGTGCATATATATATTTATGGCTGTTTTTAAACCACTGGTGTCAACATGACAATCTGTAAATCATAATGTGAGCTAGATTGAAATTGTATTCTAATAGTTAATGCTGGTCTTTCCTACTGCATGAGGCTTTAAAGAGGGGAAGAAATAGAGCAGAAGGGCATCATATGAAGTCAGTGCTGTGTCCCCGGGTGGCTGTGAGTCACTGCTGCCAGTGGCAGAGGGAGGATTAAGGTCAGGCTGTCAGCAGGGAGATCCCTTGTTGCTGTCACCAGTGTCACTGCTGCTGGCATTGCTGTCACCACTGCCCCTGCTCCCCCTGTGCTGGGAGCTGATGGGGCTGGAGGGAAGGCTGGGAGGTGCAGCGCTGGGTCAGGAGCTGGCCTGGCTGGAAATCCTCCTGGAAGCACCTGGGGTTTGTGTGGCACAGGGGTGCAGGTTCTGAGCAGGCAGGAATTCAGCCCCCAGCTCCCCCCGGAATGGGGTGCACAGCTGGATGTGCACTGGGATGCTGCCTCAGTGCTCGGCAGAGGCAAAGCTGCAAGGGGGACCCAGAGACCAGTGCTGCTGCTGCTGAGAGTGGGGACCGGGTCTCCTCAGGTATCATTAGGCTTGTTTAATTGCTCAGCTGCAGTTTGCTGACCCTTGTCCCCTTGGATTGCCTCTTCTGCCATCGTTTTTTCTGTAGAGCTGTAGGAGCAGCGATGGCTCCCTGGGGCACTTGTCCTCAGTGCTGCCTGTTCCCTGGCAGCCTTGAGGCAGGTTCTAAGGGCAGGATTAATCTAAACTAGCTTCGACATTAGCTTCCTCATTTAAGTGAGTCATCAGCTGGCTGTGGTGGGTAAGGAGGGAGGCGCTGATGGAGGATGGTCCTTCCCCCCCTGCACTGTGTAGCTGATGTGCCCCGGGGAGCGCTGTGACCTCTGCCCCTGGCAAGGCAAACCCAGGAGCGTCCAGGAAGCCTCCCATGGCAGAGGTGCTGGATAGGGGAATATAAAAAGAGAAGTACCTCCTTAAGAAAGGCCATCCTGAGTGTGGGATGTGCTGGAAATGCTTCCCACGTTTCACCCGGCAGCAGTCGGGGCTGGGCTGCGCTCGGGAGGGCAGTGGTGCCACCAGCCCCTGCACAGACCCCTTGGGCTCTGGCTGTGCTGCAGCCCTGCCACCCTCTGTCCCCAGGGGCAGGGGGGTTTTTCAAGTGCTCACCTCAGCACAGGTTTCTCTTGTCACTCCAACTTTCAGCATCCAAACCTGTGTTGTCTTCCCCTGTGTGTCTCAGATCCCGTTCCAGCACCCTCGGCCACCCGGGCTCGTCCTGCCCTTTGCAGGATTGCTGCCCACCCCCATGGCAATAGTTCCACCCTGAGCTGTTGGTGAACTTCTGTAGAGAATGTTGATTTGTTTCAACCATATCCTCTGAAATTTCTCTCTTACCTTTAGGCCTCAGTTCTCTGTACTCAAAACTGTTGTGTAGAACACTGTGGAGATTTGTGAAGGCATGTTGGTGTCATCCCAGAACTGTTATTCCTTGGCCATCAGAATGAGGGAGAAGGAGAGGCAGGAGACAAGGGAATTGTAGTTGAAAGACGTCATCTCATATATGGTTTGAATTGACATAAATTATAATGTTGTATTTAACAGGTGTAAACTGATGTTTCAAATGTCAGACCTCTCCCAAGAGAGCCCCTCTAAACAAGAGCAATCAATAGAGGAAGATGGTATCATTTATCCACACATGCTTATTTAAGCCCAACAAGTTCTTATTTTCAGTTTTCTTAATGTGACTTTATTCAATTATTCCTAGTTTCTAAAATGAGAATTCATGTAGCAATCAGATAGGAGCGGGGTTCAGTATTGGGTATATTTTTCCATTTTCTCTGCAATATTAAACATTGGAGTTCTTTCCATTATACGCAACCAAAGTACACAATCCAGACTTTCTGAGCCCCTCCTGTTTGCTCAGTGTCGTTTGCTTTTTAATTGAGTGCAGACCAAACTGTGGGAATTCAGCCCTTGCCGTGCTCCTCATGTGAAGGAGAGCTCTGTAGGCCTGGGGCTGAGAGCTCGAGGAGAAGGGAGCTGGGCCTGAGGGCATCAGTGGATTTTACTAAGCAGGGACTAGGTGTTTAATTGTAAAAGAATTTAGGTGCTTTTGATGCCTTAGAACATCCTAGTTTTTATGACTAGATCTTAGGTTGCTGCATGGAGCAGTGGCTGCAGGATGCTTTCTTTCAGTGACTGCTGCCTGGCTAGTGGAACAGTAGATGGCATCTTCCCTGGTGATGTCCTTCAGCCTATGATGTGCTGATCCAACATTCCAACCTTCCTTCTGTTCCTAAAAATAGGTGTGAAATTTGTTCCCACCTGCCCTCCCTGTAAATTCCCATCGTTCCACGCCATGTCAGTCTGCCATCCACGGACCTTGGCTGCTCCAGAAGTGCCCAGCAGTGAATTGCATCTTCAGTCCCAATGGGTTTGGTGGGAGAGCAGGCTGTGTCCTGGGGGAACAGGCTATATCCTAGGCAAGCATGTCAGAAAGGCTCCTGGAAGTCTGTTGGTCATCCCCTGTGCCTGTCCTTATCTGTCTCTGCCAATGCATTAATCAAAGCAAACAGAAGTAGCTTCCTTATCTGAGTGTCCCCAACGCTCCCAGCAGCTTTTCTGTACGGGGTGGGTCCGTGCTGTGCTGCTCTTTTCTAAGATTCTCTAGCTTATTTATTTTTTTTTTAATAAATGCAGTAAAGTATTTAGTCATGCTTGAAAAGAAAAGAGTTAAAATGCTAATCCAACCTCCCTTGTTTTAAACAGGCACAGAAATTCTTGGCAAATCAGTTCGTATTCTATTCTCTACATTAGGAGTTTGCATATTTTTTGCAATTGGCTACATGTTGCTGCCACTGTTTGCTTACTTCATCAGAGACTGGCGGATGCTGCTGCTGGCGCTCACTGTCCCGGGGCTGTTCTGCGTCCCCCTCTGGTGGTGAGTGCCCACGCTGCCCACCTGCCTCACACCCTGCCTGCCAGTGCCGGGTGACACCGGGGTGCTGC
>VWZG01001487.1:64329-77639 GCA_013396735.1 Grallaria varia | reverse complement strand
GACACCGGGGTGACGCCGGGTGACTCCGGGGTGCCACTGGGGTGCTGCAGGGTGACTCTGGGGTGCTGCCGGGTGATGGCAGGGTGACGCCGGGTGACTCTGGGGTGCCGCGGGGTGACACCGGGGTGCTGCCGGGTGACACCGGGGTGCCGCCGGGTGACTCCAGGGGGCCGCGGGGTGTGACACCAGGGTGTGGGGGGCAGTCAGCTTTTGTCTCTGTGCCCTGAGGAGGCTTTGCCTTGAGGGGGGATGTTTGTCTGGGTTGTCCTTGCCGGCTGTAAGTGGCTGGTGCTGCCGTGTGCTCGAAGCCTCTTCAGCTGGACAGAGGCGTTGGAGAAGGGCACGCAGCCTTGTTCTGTTGCTGTCTTGGTCATCTGCCGCTTTCTGAAGAGGCAGGTATTTGAAAATAGGAAAAGAAAGGCAAGGTATCACTCACACTCTTAAAATAAGAATCATTTACAGCAAGAAGAGTTCCTTTCTTTCATATTCCCATTTGTGGTTAGTGATTGGATATAAATCATCTGATGTTTGCAATTATTGACCTGGCTTTGAGTCAATCCTTCAGGGTTCATCAGAAAAGGACTGTCTGACCTGCTTTTTTCCAAGGAGAGGAAAAAGTGCTTCTGGCTAAAGGGAGCAAGGTAGCACCTGTTAAGATCAAAGGATTTAGTTAAAGAAATTTTCTGTCCTGTGTTTGGTGTTAATTCACTCAACACGTGCCTGGAATTGATTAGAAAATGTCATCAACTCTGCAAGGGGACACTGCCCCAGTTCTCTGCCTGGGAGGGCCTGCTCAGAGCTGTGGTAACATTATGAGGTTTGTATATAAGATTCCTATGACACAGAACCTTTAAATATACCCTGTGCATATTTAAAGCATTTCCACATTGTGTGAAGTTTCCTAAGAATATTTTTGCTCAGCACTGGCTAAGCTACCCCGCACCCTTGCTGTCTGTCTGGTGACATCTGGTGGACACCAGTTATTCCTTGAAAAACAACCACTGAGGACAAGGGCCTAAGCATGCATCTCCTTTAGCACGAGAACGACCACATTCCATATATTGGAATTACATTGCCCACGTCCTTCTGTGCTGGCTGTCTCCTGCTGCAAGTAATCTGTGAGCTGAGAGCATAACTCATAGACACAACAAATATGTTATTTAGAACTTTTTACTTTTGTGAAAACATTGACTCTTTTATTCTGAAACGTATTGCAGGGTCATTCCTGAGTCCCCTCGGTGGCTGATCTCCCAAGGAAGATACAAGGAGGCAGAAGTTATTATCCGAAAGGCTGCGAAAATAAATGGCATTCAAGCCCCAGGCGTGCTTTTCGACACTGCCGAGGTATGTTTCATACATCCTGGTACTTCACCTCGCTGGCACTCTGCCCTTCTGGCCAGCTGACTTGTTGGGAAGTGCCAGCAGAGAACTGGTTTGCAGCAGCAGCTCTCAGGGGCTGCAGTGACTGCTGGCGTGCGGTAAGAGCTGGGTTAGCAAGACCAGAGTGGGAACCCAGAGGGAGGTTTTATTGCTTGGTTTTTACAGTAAAACTGTGTTCCTCAGCAGTAGTTTGTTGTGGTTTTCCAAGCAAGGGTGACCCCAGTTGCTCCACTCTTTGGGCACTGAGAGGACCTGAGGAGCACCTTTGTGCCCATTGCAGCGTGGTGCAGTGTTGGCAATTGCAGTTTAACAGCAGCCCCTTGGAGGGGGCTCTGCAGGGAACCCTAAATCAGCCCAAACGTGTGCTGGGGCTGCGGGGAGCCCCAGGGACTCCTCGGCTTGCACAGACCACTTAAGGTACCCAAGTGCTACGAGGGCACTTGAAAACCATGATGGTAGCAAAGAACATCAAGCTCTTCTTCAGAACTGCTTTTTCCTCTATTTCATATCTGTTGGTTAAAGGAAGAAAGCCAGTGCAGACCTGGCAGCCCAGCGAGCAGCACGGTCGCAGCAGGACGGCTGGTTCCTGTGCTCATCTCCCCCTCTAGTGGCTCTGTCCTCGCTGGGGCTTATCCTGAAAGGCACAGGCATTTTTCTTGTGCAAAGAAACCAGCAACTCGACTCTTCAGCCCTGCATCTGCAGTGACCTGTGGGTCAGGTCCTCCTCCAGTGCCGTGTACTGGCACCTGCACTTTGTGCCTCCTCGTGTCTCCTGGCAGAGCAGAGCAGAGCAGCGTGTGCTCCTCAGCAGTGCCTGCAGGACAGGGACACGTGTCCCACCTCCCTGGGCAGCACTGGCGCTTCTGTGTCACACTTACATTTTCACTGAAAAGCTCTTTTCCAAATGTAAGTTTTAGTGTAAATTGAAGGGCATGTTGCAGTGATGGGAAGCTCATCCTACAGAAGCCACGGAAAAGCACTTTCCTTGCTTCACAGCCAGTGCTCGGATGTGTTTCAAACTGGAGATTACTTTTTCAGCTTGCAGCATTTCGTCGCTCCTATGTATTTTTGAGACCAAGCAGCAGCTCAGTTGTCTTCTACCTCATGGAAATTTTGTGTGCCAAAGTGTCCACAAAAGCCAGAGGATGATGTCAGCACTCCAAGTCCTCCACTGGAAGTATTTTTCAAACGTTACTAGAAGGGCATTCCTTGGAAACCATCCTCTCTTCCTAGGAAAGGAAATCTCCTGGGCAGTCCTGTCGGGAGAGCCAGGGTGGTTTGCTCTTTGGGCCTGGGGTGAAGCCTGGACACCAGTGCTGGCTTTGCCCTGGCAAGGGCAGGGCGTGCAGACAGAGGGGCACCCCAATGCCACCCAGCATATTCCTGCTTCGAGCCTCAAACAGGACCCCCCGTGCCCGATCTGAGGTGGTGGATGCTCCCATGATGTGCCCTGGCCACCTCATCAGCCCCTGGCCTCTGCTCCCTGCCCTGTCAGCAGGCAGCAACACGGGGCCCGTCCCTGCATTTGTTTCACGTCGCTTGGGAAGGCTGGACAGAGGAGGGTTGAGTGGACAATGCACAGGAGGACGCCCTTGGTGCTGAGGTTACTCTGCAGTCCCAGTGTGAGCCCCTGAGGAGATGTCCACTGGTGTCTGGGGCAGCTGATGCCCCTCTGTCAGCCAGCGCCGTGCAGTGCTCCCGGCAGTGCCTTGTTTAACAGAAGCAGTGGAAGGTGCCCGAGTGGAGCTGGGGCAGCAGCCCCGCTGTGCCGCAGGAGTGCCCTGCCGGGGCAGGAGTGCCCTGCCGGGGCAGGAGTGCCCTGCCGGGGCAGCAGCCCCGCTGTGCCGCAGGAGTGCCCTGCTGGGGCAGGAGTGCCCTGCCGGGGCAGGAGTGCCCTGCCGGGGCAGGAGTGCCCTGCCGGGGCAGGAGTGCCCTGCCGGGGCAGGAGTGCCCTGCCGGGGCAGGAGTGCCCTGCCGGGGCAGGAGTGCCCCGGGCTCACTGGGGATCCCTGGTGGTCGTAACTCCGTAACTGCCCTGCCTGTGGGTAGCAGAGGTTGGTTTGCTCTTAGGTGTGTGGGAATTTTTTCGGTTTTGTTTTCCTTTTTCCTTCAGATGCAGGATTCGAAGCCTCAGCAGCAGCAGAAGGCTATCCTTCTGGACCTATTTCGAACCCGAAACATTGCAACTATTACTATTATGTCATTACTTTTGTGGTAAGGAAATGTGTGTTCCTAAAGTACCCAGGCAATAAAACAGTTTCTGATTTGAGGGCACATGCCACAGGTTTAGATAATAAAACTGGGCCTTGGAGACCATCTCCACATGGTCCCTGGCTGGTCCATGGCCCTCAAGGCATTAATACACAAGAACATGGAGACAGTAGCCTCGACTCAGATGTAAAATAGTTAAGAAACTATGTGTAACAACTTGTGTATTTTAAATTATGTTGCCTTTTTTTTTTTTTTTTTTTTAAGATGCTCCCATCTCTGTAATGTATATTTGAAGAGAAATGTTCTTCTTGAAGTAAAGGCAGCAACTCAGTAACATAACAAGAAGCAGACCCATGGCCACCATTTTTGGTCTCTTTCTGCTCAGTGCCCATCTCAGTGAGATCCCAGTCCCTGCCTGGGCAGCCACGAGGAATGAGGACCCAATAATACCATACAGCCAAACCAGGACCCTTTTCTGTCCCTATTTCCCCCAGGCAGAAAGGAACTGGCTAGCACACTTGGCATGCCATAGGGAGACACTCCTGAGACCTGAAACCCGAACATCCTGCTCTCTTGTGAAGATTAAATAAGTTGTAACAGAACTGCTGAGGGTGGGAGATCCTGTCACTGGAGTTGGCTACAAGTAGGAATGTAGTTGGCGTGGGAAGCTTGGAAGAGTTGTTCCATGGTGTCGTTGTGTCCATTGCAGTGAAAAGCCTTTGTGAATGACTCCCACAGAGCCTTTTACCTGGTGTAGTGCAGGAAGGACAGAGAAATCCAAGGTCTCTTCAAGCTGCTGTGGATGTGGTCACTGGAAGGGATACAGGATTAGAAGGATGGGGTTGCCACTGAGATTTTTTTTTTTTAAGCCACGATACCTGTGGCGATGCTTTGAGACATCCTATATTTGTAACAACATCTGAGGCAACACTGGAGGCGTTCAGAGACTGCTGTTTCTGGAATAATTAGTGTTTATTGCTTTTCCCAGGTTTTTCACGTCAGTGGGTTACTTTGGCCTGTCCCTCAGCACTCCAGACTGGCATGGCAATGCCTACGTCAACTGTTTCCTCTCGGCTGTGATTGAAGTGCCAGCTTATGTGATTGCCTGGCTGCTCCTCCGCTCCCTCCCGCGCCGCTACTCCTTGTCTGGCACCTTTTTTCTCGGGGGAGGTGTTGTCCTCTTCATTCAGCTGGTTCCTGCAGGTACAAAATGCAATACGTGACTGAAGTGTATAAAATATTCAAAGTATTTTATGGGACTATGGATTAGTTCTGCAAAATTACTGGAAACCAGGAGCAAGTTAAGAATTTGAGATCAAGTTTATGCTGATCCCTTGCAGCTTTAATTTTTTGTTATTGCATGTGTATATGCTGAGTCACACTTGACTCTCATTTATTGTGTCAAGTTACTGAGCTTTATATAGCCCAGAGGAACCAGCTTCTAAAATGAGAGCCCGGAGTGTACTGTGATTTATCTGGTTGTATATCCAGACTAACAAAACTTGCATCCAGGTTTCACTGTCTGTAAATCTCCTTGGGATTTTGTGAAAAAGGGGTGCATATAAGCTTGTCCTTTATTGCTGTGTAATCCAGAGTTTTGTTCCATGTCAAAAATACTGTTTTACCTGGAGAGAAGCCAAATCTGGAGAGTACAAAATAACCTGAGCATCTACAATATGCTCTGAGGGAAGTCTGGAGCCAAGTCATCCAGGGATGGGTTAATACCTTGTATGATTTCAAACAAATAAACAAAAAAAAACACACCAAGCCCACAACCTTTAGGGAAAAAAACAGCAATAAAATCCATTGGCTGTAGAAGAAATATAAATAATAAGCACAGTGTGTTGTTTATTGACCTTGGTTTTACTTTTTTCTCCTGCAGATCTCCACGCCCTCTCTGTTGGTCTGGTGATGCTTGGGAAGTTTGGCATCACAGCTGCATTTTCAATGCTCTATGTCTACAACGTGGAGCTGTACCCGACCCTGGTGCGGAACATGGCAGTCGGAGCCACTTCCACGGCCTCCAGGCTGGGCAGCATCATTGCTCCTTACTTTGTTTACCTGGGTGAGAAATCCTGCCTTCCTTGCCTCGTGCTGCCCACAAAGCTCCTGCAGGGCAGGCTCAGCTCGGAGTCCCTCCTCTCCCCCTGGCTCTGAGGTCAGTGTCACACCCAGCAGGAACCGAGGGGGCTCCTTGGGCTTCGCAGAGGGACCAGCCACTGCTTTCCTTTAGGGACCACTCCTTTATCACTGCACTGGGTCTGAGCTGTCCCAGACAGCAGTGGTGTTTATTAACCCTGCAAAGAGAGAGGCCGGGCTGATAATCCCATCGTGGGCTGCCAGTTGGTCTCCCAGGAGAATGTGACAAGCGGTGGCCTTGTGAGTAAGGAAATCCAGCAGTAGGAAATCCATTGCATGGTACTCTCTGTGCACATCCCGAGACGGGTGTGTGAGGAGGAGGTGGGAATCCAAACACCCTCAGAATCTGGTCTCTCCAAAGCAATGCATGGAAAACATACAGACTAAGCAGCACAAAAGTGTGTTTACTTAAAGTGACTTTTTAATTCTTTGAGTTACTAAGCCAGTCACCTTGACATTCATTCATTCATTTTGCTTTTTCTTATTGCTCCTGTCTGCAAACAGAATTACTGATTTCCTCACAGGCTTTTTTTTTTTGACCCTCAATACCATCACGTTCTGAGTGCTGCACAAATATGAAGTGGCAAATCTTGTTTTTTTTTAATACATAGAAATGTTCCTCATGTTGCAGACAGGAAAGGGTGACAGAGATTAGGGCATTAAAGAGGGGAGATGACTACCTGTAGCTCATCTGTGTTGACTCACCTCTGCGTTCTGGTGTGTCTGAAACACTGTACCAAAAAGGATGAAAATACCGTGCCTTGGTTTCATACTTGTACAGTGCAAATGTAAAGTAAAAGGGACAGCAGGCCTGTGATGCTCCTTAGGGTCTTCAGTCTCCATTGCAGCAGTAAGGTAAGGCTAAGAGAGACATGTAGGCAGAGTAATGTTTTTATTGTTTGGTTTTGGTTGGGTTTTTTTTGAAGGGGGTGGGGGGGTGGTGCAGGGTGTGGGTTGTTTGTGGGGTGGTTTTCTCCTGGGTTTCCCAGGCTCAGCCTTTAAGAGATCTTGATCCAATCATGAAAATAGTTTCCTGAACTTGAAGAGATTTTAGGAGAAACTTATCAGCTGCTGCTGTTTGCTTACAGCTAAATTAGGACCTTGCAGTTCATCCAGCTCATGAACACAGAGGAGATCAAATCACAGACTTTGGCTCTGTGTGACATACCCGGGGGTCCTCACTTTAATCCTGGTTTACTCCATCCATTGTAAAGCACATTGCTCTATCCCAACTATAAAATAAAGCTGTTGTGTCCAGTTTGGTACTTTTTCTGTCTTAAATACTTTAACTCCTAGCTCCTCCCTATCCTCAAAGACCTTCCTGTTGCTGTGCTGTTGTGACTTGAGGATCTTGCATCCTGCCCAGACACCTGCACGCCAGTGTCAGGCTGCTGGCAGGGGCTGCTGCCTTCGAGTCCAAAATAATATTCTGAGCAGACCAAGGTCAGAGGCTCGTGTGTGTCCCAGGAGGTTGGTGCTGTGTCCCTTTGCAGGAAGGAAGGCACTGAAGGATTCCCTGTTAATGAGCTGGCCTGTTTGGCTGCATCCATCTCCTCCCTCCTTCTGCACCAGCCCAGCAGGGTGCACAGCCCAGGGCGCCTGATGAGTGCCTGGTTGCTTGGGAGCAATTTCATTCCCTCAAATTGAATTATTGAGCAGAGGATTTGGTTCCTGGTGGCAGTGTGCTACTGAAGCCCCCAGCAGTGACCCCAGCAGAGCTGTTGCCTTGCTGAGGTGTTGGCTAGCCCAGCTGAAAGTGGAAAAAACCAAAACAAACAAACTTTCAGCAGCTACACAAACATGGGGTTGGCATGAAACTGATGGTAGGTGTTGTCATCCAAGAGCACATGGTGAAGCTTTAAAATTTTTAATTTTGAAAAGTCCCTTTGTTTGCTGACAGGTAACAGATGTAACTCAGTTTTGGATTCACCTTTGATATTTATGAAACTTTCAGTGAATTATTCCAAATTAATTCTGCATTACAGCAGTGTCTGGAATATAAATTTTCCACGTGGGTTTGTCAGTTGTGGACATTAAGTACTGTTGGCGTCTCCTCTGTTCTGCCAGGTGCCTATGACAGGTTCCTGCCCTATATCCTGATGGGAAGCCTGACTGTGCTGATTGGGATCCTCACCCTGTTTCTCCCGGAGAGCTACGGCAACCCCCTGCCCGAGAGCTTCGAGCAGATGCTGAAGGTGAAATGGTGAGGCAGCTTCCCTTCATCCTGTGCCTGTTCACAGCCTGCTCCTGCACAGTCCCTTTGCACATTCACTAATGGTGTTTGCTCAGTTCCGCTGCGAAACAGCAAAGCTTTCAAAGAGCTCATTTTCTTTTGGGCTGTTAATCCAACAGTGATGTCATGCAGTTTCTTCAGAATGTCTGAGCCTGAGAGCTGACATGCACTGCCAGAGCAAGGCTGACTTTCACAGCACCTTGGGGCTGTTGCTTCAGATCTCCCAACACTTTCCAGCCTTTTTTATCATTCACTCTCTTTAACTCTTCATTTAAACTTTTCATTTAGTAGGATTATATATATTTTGAAACACTTCATTCTTTCAGTGTAATTTCATTAGGCACTACTCCAAATTAAAACGGAATCTCAATGTTCTACGTCTTTCTGGGCAGCCAGAGACAGGCCAGGACAGCTTTTCCTCTGGTTTATGTGATTTAGCCGTCAGCAACAACAGTTTTCTTGACCCCCCCACCATTGCTGAGCAAACATTTCCACTGAAATCTGTGCACATCATTACATTGTGAAGAAAATTCTTGGGAGCAGCAGAAGGAAACTGAATTAACCAAAGAGCAGCTGCGTAGCCACCATCCAGCTTAGTGACAACTGGTACGGGACCAGAATTTGCCCTTATAAGCAATAACAGCTTGAAAAAAATGGGAATCCCTGTATCTTATTCCTGGTCAGTATAAGGAGCTCTCATTATGCTTTCAGAATAAGAAAAATTCCCAGGCCAGGTTGCTTGAGGAAGGGCATGCTGCCCTTTATCATGGGTAGGGTCTTCTTACAGGTCTGACCTGTGGCTTTTCAGCCTTGCAGTTGAGGAACTGTAGCTAGAAGTCAAACCAGATTCTCCTCACAGGCTTCTTGCATCAACAGACTGAGGTGTCTGAGCTGTGGTCACTGAGTGACATTCACATTCCAAGCATTGTTTGCCCTGCTGCTGCCACGCAGCAAGTCACAGTGACAGAGCACTTTATCTGGGCTTCCATCAGCAGTGCCACATGGTTATTGCAGCAGTGCGAACTGGGAGGGGGAAGTGTCTGATGACACTCTGGAAAATGTTCTCCAGTTCTCAGTCTTCTGCTTGTTTTCAGTTTCAGAAATGGGCAAAAAACCACTGGCGTTAGGAATTCCAAGGAGAGTCCTAAAAGTCGGATAACACCCTTGTGAAGGAGGATGCACACTGTCAGAGGGGCTGAAAGAAGAACAAGATCATCTCAAAATGCATTTTCTGCCAGAGGAAAACGAACAAAATCCAACAGCCAATGCTATTGCCCCCTAGTCGTTGTCCCCTGTGCTGCTGTCCCCAGATTACACAGCTGGCTGACCAGCTGCTGTCTACTCCTCTAGGACTCTTGTCTGCCGCCCAGTGTCCAGTTCCTGGGGTTTGTCAGCAGACACAGTCCCCGTTGAGAAATGGGGGCCTGGCTGTGCTGAACACCCGTCGAGGAGGAAGCCTCAGGAACACCCCAGTGACTCCAGGCAGTCGGGTACGCCATGAAAGCTGCTTAAAGGACAAACGAGTGACAGCCACTGTAGTGCCGGTGGGTTTTGTCGCTGTGCGTGCTGACTGGAGGAAGGGCAGGGGGGCACCTGCCTTTGCAAACCTGGGGACAGGGCCTGGGCTCCTCTCAAATCTGCGAGCAAAGCCCGTAGGGCGAGGTGGCTCAGGGCTGAGTTGCAGCAGAGCAGACTTGGCTGTAAGGACAGGGCTTTAAACAGAACATCAGAGGAGCTTTCCATGTCCACTTGTTCCCATAAAAGCTGATGCCTTTCCATAGAGCCTGAGCCCACCCTGGCCTTTGTGGATGTTCCGTGGCTTTGGGGAGGTGGGGCAATGCTGAGCACTGAGTAAGGACTATGCTTTGCTGACTTGCTGATGGCCATGCCCACTTTTCACAGAAATATGAGCTTTAGCAAGTCGGTGATCCTGTCCAAACGTGCCAGGAAGTTTTAACTTTCAGGGTTTTCTTGGTATTTGGGCGTAAGCAGATTTTTAGATCCTTTGGGTATTGGTGAGGTTTTTTTCCCCAGAGTGTTTAATTTTTCCTTTGAATAGATACCACTTTGTTCTGCACCTTCAGAGAAAGCCCACTGCAGTTTCTAAAGCCTCCACAAAACCCTTGCACCATTTGCAAATTTAAAGGGGCTTTGCTCACCAAAATCTGATGTTCTGTACTGATGCTCACCTGCAGGTATTAAAAATGCAAAAGGACTAATTTGGGACCACATTTTTTTTCAAAACAAAACCAAACACCAGTGTTTTGTTTTTCAAAACCCACACATAACGTATGCTTTTTTTTCTTTTTTTTTTTCAAAGTTCAGCATAGCTCAATTGGATGAAGACAAATGTAGAGCTTAGAGTTGTGCTACTACTGTTTTATAAACACTACATTGTTTGACAAGAGTGTCATACCTTTTATTTTTATATTTATTGGCCACATAAAGTCTGGAAGACTGATTTTTATCCTCTGTAAATGACAGTTAGGCCTGAGTCACCTTCTGTAAGGGCCAGGAAAGCACAGTGTCTCATCTCTGATGCAGGAGTTCAAGGTACCTTGTCTTGGGCTGGCACTGGGCACAGCAATGAGGCTCTCCCTGAAGTTTAAGCACAAATATAAAGCTTTATAACATTTAAATGCAGGGAACTTGTGCAATTAATTCAAGCTGCTTTTGGGTGTGGAAATACTGTTTTCTATTAATTTCCTGCAGTTATGCTTTTGCCATAAATGTAACATGGCATGTACCAGTGTCCTGTGACCCCTGGTGTTCTCATCCCTTCTCAAGCTGTAATTTCTCCAATAACAGTATTTAATCTTGTTTTTACTTATTACAGTTGCTCTATTGAATAGCTGTTTAGATGTACCTAAATTTCTCAAGAAAGCCTTTATATATCAGTGCAGGATGGGTTTGAGAACTTGGGTTAAATAGAGGTGACAATATTTTTATGAAGATTTTTATATTAAGTTGAGACTTATTTTATGTGATTGTAGGCTTGGGTATTTTTAAAAGGTAAAATATTTTTGTACTCTTGAACCTTGCAGTTTCTTAAAACCTGGTTTTTCCTTTTTTAATTAAGAAAAAGGTGTTGTGTTTTTTAAAATACCTTGTTTTAATCAGTCTTGTTTTTTTACTTACACCACTGATCTCAAGCTAGTGTCACATTTGAGTATTTTTAGTGGCAGATTTAACAATTTTTCGCAAGAGCAGAATGTCTTTGTGAGAGGTGCTGTTGTAAGGTCTTCTGGAATTCTAAGTGCAGTGGAAATGAGGGGAGCCCCAGTGGGGTTGCTGTGCCCCCCTGTCCCCCTCTGTCCCCCTTGTCCCCCCTGTCCCCTCTCCCTGGGTCTGTGGGCAGCCTTCCCTCCTCAGCTGGCTCGCTGATGTGCTGATGCCCACGTGGAGCTGCAGGAATTGTCACTCGTTAATTTCTGTCTTTGTTGTAATAAAAACGCTCACTGACGTTGTTTCACCTGCTCTCCCTGTGGGTTGTCATTGAAGGGCAAGTCTCCGAACCTGAAAGCGTGGGTGCCGGGGAGTTTGAAGAGGTAATTAAAAATGTGCTTAGCATGGATAAAGGATGAAAAGAAAACCCCAAAAGAAGTTGTTCCACACAGGAAGGGTTTGACGGTGTAGTGTGGTTTTTCTGGCTTTGAGAGGGTTCAGTCCTGGTGCTGTGGGTCCTTGAAAGCTGACCCCTGCCAGCCTCCAGGATAATTTTGGGCTTAAACTCCTATTCTGTCATTCATTTTTCACCTTTGAGATTTTTCACACCTGTGTGATTTCAACACATAATGAAAGATCTTTTTAAGTACAAGTGTTCAGAAAATGCTGTAAAAAGTATACTTTATTTTTTAATCAATTGAAGGTGGATAAAATAGCAGCCATAAAAAGCCAGTTGGAAATGCAGATCAGCCCTGGTGAGAGCAAGGCCAAATTCTGCAGTGATGCCGTACGGCTTTTGAACTGAGCTCTGTGGGACGTGGGAACTTCAGCCAAGTGCCACTGGATGCTGAGCCGGGGTTTGGGCCTAAGATGGGAATAGTATTAATTAAATTTATTCTTTGTCAGACGTGGAGTACACGTTCCCTCTGAAAACAGTGTTGTGGTGAGCAAAACCCTTTCCCAGCCCCAGCTGAGCCAGCTGAAGGGCCACTGGCAGGTGTTGGAGGTAACTCTGGCTGGAGGGAGGGATGCCCCAGCTGGGCAGAGCCGCTGCCATGGGTGGGCAGAGCCGCTGCCATGGGTGGCAGAGCAGCTGCCATGGGTGGGCAGAGCCGCTGCCATGGGTGGGCAGAGCCGCTGCCATGGATGGCAGAGCCGCTACCACGGGTTGGCAGAGCAGCTGCCATGGGTGGGCAGAGCCACTGCCATGGGTGGGCAGAGCCACTACCATGGGTGGGCAGAGCAGCTGCCATGGGTGGGCAGAGCCGCTGCCATGGGTGGGCAGAGCAGCTGCCATGGGTGGGCAGAGCCGCTGCCATGGGTGGGCAGAGCCGCTGCCATGGGTGGCAGAGCAGCTGCCATGGATGGCAGAGCCGCTGCCCCGGGTGGGCAGAGCCGCTGCCATGGGTGGCAGAGCAGCTGCCATGGGTGGCAGAGCAGCTGCCATGGATGGCAGAGCCGCTGCCATGGGTGGCAGAGCAGCTGCCATGGATGGCAGAGCCGCTGCCCCGGGTGGGCAGAGCAGCCCAGGAGCCTCCTGGCTCAGCGCAGTGTGACACAAACCCGGGCCGGCTCCCACCGGGGGCAGCCCGGCAGGGATGGGCTGGAGGGGATGGACTCGCCGCCCCTGCGGGTGCCTTAGGGAAGGCTGGACTGGCGCTGAGTGACGAGGCGCGGCTCGGGCACAGGGTGGGCCCCGTGATCTCAGAGCTCTTCTCCAACCTCACTGACTGTGCAGTTCATCCCAGCCCTGGTTCCTGAGTCCTCCGGGCACCCAACTGGGGATCGAGTCCGCGCCTGCACCGATGGGCTCTTGGTGACCAGGTCAGCGAGGGCAGCGAGCGCCGGGGCTTGGCCGGAGCCGAGCCCTGTGGGATGCCCGGGGGATGCTCCGGGATGGCCGGGACAGCTCCGGGATGGCTCCGGGACAGCTCCGGGATGGCTCCGGGATGCCCGGGGGATGCTCCGGGATGGCCGGGACAGCTCCGGGATGGCTGGGGATGGCTCCGGGATGGCCGGGAGGGTCGGGAGCACGGGGGGGAGCCCCAGGACGGCTCCGGGATGGCCGGGATGGCTCCGGGAGGGCCGGGATGGCTCCAGGATGGCCGAGACGGTCGGGAGCACCGGGGGGAGCTCCGGGATGGCTCCGGGAGGGCCGGGACGGTTCCGGGAGGGCCGGGAT
>VWZG01001487.1:49301-61732 GCA_013396735.1 Grallaria varia | reverse complement strand
CGGGCTGTCCCTGCCCTGCCCCTCGCGTGTGCCTTGGCAGATGTCCCGTGCCCGTGGCAGGTGATGTTTGGCTGCCCAGCCATCGGGCACCCGGGCACTTTTCTTTTCCCTTTAATAATAAAGTTTCGGAGGGAGTTTCACAAGAGCTGTGCCCTTTCACACACTTACAGGTTTCCAGTGTTACACGTGTTTAATTTCTTGGCTTGCCGGTGCTGCTTTTATGGTTAACTAATCTAGTGTTTAGTTGCGTATCTCTAACTTGTTGAATAATCATGAGGACCTTTGTCCCAGATTTCCGTAGCTGACACTGGGAGGGGGAAGGGGGATTTTTTTTTTTAAAGAAAGCTTTTTGCTGAATCTCTCTTGACTTTAGAGAAACCTTGATTATGGTTTTGCTTTTCAAGGGAGGCAAAACATCCAGTTCTCTCCCGCTTGAAGAGAGGCTTTCTTTTCTCTCACAGACTAACAACAGAAGGTTGTTATTAGCCAGCCTTCAGTATTTACCAGCCCCAGTGTAACAAAATCCCTTTCTGTCTTTTTCTTTTGGAAATGCTGTAGCTCAGAGGATAAAAAAGCTTTACTTTGGCTCAAGAAGCCATCTGTGTCATTATGATTCCTCCGTAAGTCCCATAAAAAAAAGAATGTAGGAGTAGTAGAAGTTCATCCATGGCAGTAAAAAGACTAAGCCAGGAGTAATTAAGGTAAAAGGACAACTTCTGCCAGTCATGGCTGTTATGGGGCTGTACAGAATAACTGGGAATAGGATTGAGCAGCGGAGTTAAGAGCAGGAGTGCACTAGAAATATGATATAATGTCAAGGTGTTAGATGATATAGCTGACAGAACATTTTAGTTCGTAGGGGAGTAATTCTTGCATAGTGAACCATTAACAGACGCCAGATTTTGTATACACATATTCAACTTCTAAACATGTCTGGTTCATCAGTTTGAAATCACTTCAGTGCAGGTGGCGTACACCAGAGCTGGGTGTTTTATGTCTGTTTTGCGTTAGGGACTGTTGGCTTTTGCAGAGGAGGGATGTATGTACGTGGTGGGAATTGCCAGTGTCCAGGGCTGAGTGCAGGGCTCAGGGCTCTCCGTCCTGGGCAGGCACGAGGGCTCAGGGCTTTCCAGTCCCTGCACCCCGGGGATCCCAGTGCCCTGCTGAGCTGTTGGACCCCAGTCCCTGGAGGTCAGTGGGTAATGCCAGACCTTGGGGAAGCAAGAGGGGACTGCAGCAGTGACATCTGGAAGGCCACAAATGGGCTGTGGCACTGCTGGTGAACTGGAGGCTTCGATGTTCACTCTGTCCTGGAAGGCAAAGGAATGCATTGTTTTGCTTTACCAAAATAAAAACACAGGCTCATGCTAGACATTGTAATCTACAGAGTCATAGAATGGTTTGGTTTGGGAGGGACCTTGGAGATGACCTAATTCCAGCCCCGGGCTGTGGGCAGGGACACCTTCCAGCAGACCAGGCTGTCGCAGGAGCAGAGCCAGCGGCTGAAGTGCAGATCACACCCGTGTCATCCGGGCTCAGCTCTTACCCAGCTCTGCATTAACGTTAATTATCTCCATTAGTTCTCATCTGGTAAAACAGGCGCTTCCTCTTTATTGTTACAGGTTAAGATCTTGCTGTTTTTCTGACTGAGGTTCATATTGATAACTTCTTATCCTCAGGAGTTGATAAAGCAGTGGTGATTTGCAGGTACAAATCTTAGTGTTATTAGGCTTGTCAGTAGAAGGAAAAAAAGTTTAGTTTTCATTTAATAAGTAAATCTGAATGTCTGACAGATCTGTGAAGGTATTTCTAAAACGCTGTGGTTTTCAAGGTATGATTTAAGAAGCATATCATCCCTGTGGGCAGGGAATTGTACATAGTACAGGCATTTCTTATCTTGCAACATAAAGTAAGATTAGTATTGTTAAAGAATGATAGGCCTGTGGTTGATGTTGTTAAATGGAAACTGCTCTTTTAGCAGTACCATGGACAATTAGTGGCAGGGTAATGGTCCCTTCATGTCATCTTTCCTTTGAGATTTGAACTCAGCTCAGTTTTCTCACTTGCTAATGTCACTGCCCTGGTTCCTTTTTCTCCAGCCATCTAAAAATCGTGTTGTATGGGGAACAGTTCAGTTTCTGAACTGGAATTATAAAATATTTGGCAATTGCCTTCCTGTGCTATGCAAGTTTTATCTCTTAAAAAATTTAAAACAACCACAGGGGGGGAAATTAAGCAGAACGTGTATTTTGTAGATACAGACTTCTGTTTACTTTAAATGATCAGTTTTACTGTAACATCTAGAACTTCTAAGTATTTGAAATAGACAAATGTTTTTTTCAGAGGAAAAGGTGTTTAATAACACTCATAGCTCTCAAGTAAACTGAGAACATTTACATGGGTATAAACAAGACCAGATTCTGAATCAAAGGTCGATAAGATCGTGAGACTGAGATTTTTTGAAGAACCTGCCTCTGCTTGCTGAGAGAAGCAAGTGGGAGGAGAGAGTATTGGCTTGGCTTCAAAATTCTTGCTTACATGTTGATTTTTTAAAAGAAAATTTTAATACATGGGACTATCCATTTAATTTTTCAATCATGCATGTTAGTCTCAGCAAGACAGGAAAACAGCATAAAAATATAAAATAAAGGAGTGGGAAGGCACAATATCTGGTAGCTGTGAAAATTCCTTTTCCTATAAGGCTTTTACTTTTAGTACAGGAGTGTAATCAAGTGAGGCTCTTGAAGCGTTTGTATTTGCTGTAGCCTTATTTAGGGTTCTCATAATGGCATTAGGAAAGTTGATTGCTCCTGTGGGGGAGCAATTCCCTAGTCTGAGAAACACACTCTTTTCAAGTGAGGTCCTGCTATATCTTTCCAAGCATATTAGGTAGTGGTGTGTGTTTGGTATATACTGTGAAGCAAGAACTTTTGATGTTTTGAAGAGCTCCCCTGTAACTAGACTTGCAATTTTCATGTTACAATGCATTAAAAACATTGGGTAAATTTTATGCTTCAATAGAATAGGCATCTTGTTATCAGCAGGTAAGATTTTATTGCTTCCTGTTTTGCCATCTCTTGGTGTATTTGTAGTGAAAGTGAAGCAGGATAAGGGATCTGCATTGAGGTCTGGATGAGAGCCACAGTGGGATTTAGTGTTAGTAATTCATGAAGTGCCAGCTCTCCTTTCAAGGCCAGTGCAGTGGACACAGAGCCTGTACACAGGAAATTACTCTTTACCCCTTGAGATTTTGAAGTGTCAAGACAACTTGAAGGGATAATTTTTCGTTGTGGTCTGGCAGTATCTTCCTGTTGTGGCTTTGGCTGAGACAGAATGTATTTTCTCACAGCAGCATTGGTAGCCACCACCATCCACCCCGACTCTGTGCTTACGTGATCACTGCTGCTGACAGAGACATCAGCCAGCCTGAGGAATTGGCTGGGAAGTGCAAAAATCACAAAATATCAGCCCAAAATAGCTATGGTCTGAGTAAGAAACTTAAACTGCAGCAGAGGATGCCCCAAAGCTGCAATAAAATAGAGTGGGATGCTCTGTGCTGTCGGGTACCGGTGTGGAGCAGCCTGATGCTTGTTGGGTACCAGTGTGGAGCAGCTTGATGCTTCAAAACAGCAGCAGCTGCTCCAGGTAAACAAAATGTTTTTCTGCTGTTTGGAGCCCAGATACCCTGCTGAGGTTGACCTCACCTTGGTCACTGCTACAGCTGGCAGGCCAGTTCAGAGGATACTGAGAAGTGAAAATAGCACATGATTTTAGAGCACTGGGTCACAGCATGCTGGGTCCCAACAGCGCTGCCAGCAGAGGGTTTAATCAGTAACTGTGCCGGGGCACTCACTCCTTGCCTTGCTGGTCTCCACCAGTGATGCTGCGGGGGCTTCCTCCTGGCCAGTGGTACCTGAGGGAGGGGAATGGCTGCAGAAGGCTTCTGGAAGGCTGATGGTGTCACCACTGGCAGGCAATATAGTGACCTTCTTGGTGAGTCATTAAAAAGCTGAGGACTTCAGCATTTCTTTACTGGGGCAAAGGGTGACAGACCTTAAAATCCCTTTGTCCTAAATTGTTGTGCTTCCGTGGAGTGTAAATAACTCATATTGCACAACCAAGGGAGCTCTCCTTTGAAAATCTGATGTTGGAGTTCACTTTGGTGCCTGGTTCAAGTGACCTGCACCAAAACAGCTCCTCACACAACCTCAGCAGAGGGGACACAAAAACAAGCTGGTAATCATTGCTGCCTTTGAATGCCTGCTGTGTTTGCACCTGCCAGGGCACGAAGCTCTTGGCAGAGCTGTGCTCAACACTTTGATACCATGAACTTCGCCAAGAAAGGTCTCCACCTCAGTGCTCTGAAGAAAATGTTGGTTACAGGGCACGAACACGGCCGTGTCTGGGCAGTCAGGTGTTGTGCAAGCCTTGTGCCCAAGTGCAGGGGCAGGACAGATGGAAGGAGACCGTGAACTCACAGGCACAGGGTGATCCGCTGGAAAGGAATGACCTATTTAGTAGCGAGAGACTAATAACCAAGATAGTTAGATTTTAGTTCTGTTATTGAGGATGTCTGACTCCAGTAGTTCATAGAAAATGACTTTTTGTGAGCAGGTGAGTCTTTATAAATGCAGGATTTGTGTTTGTGGTATTTGTTTTCCTGGTAAGTGTCATCATATGAAGGCATAAGATAACCACTGAAACCTTTGGCCTGTATAAGTTTTGATAATAATCATTTGCTGCGTATTTTCAGGTTGCCAGGTATATTTTGCTGAAGCTTCCTGGCTGGCTTAGCCTCTGTGGTCACCACAGAATGACTTAAACTGTCTTAACTCTGTAATGAAGCACAGCTTTTGTTGAATAGTACAGACTTAATTATGTTAATTACAGTTCTCAATCCACGTGATATTGAGTTCAGTAAGTTCAGTTCCGTAACGTGAGTGGGATGCATTTGTTCTCACATGAGAAGGGCACGATTCTGGAAGGATCTGCTGTAATGGCAGCTGATGGATGGGGCTGGGGGCTGTGCTGGAGCGCCGTGTTGAGCGCTGGTACCTGAGCCTCAGGTGCTGGGAGGGTGGGAAGGTTTGGGGAGCAGGAGCAGGAATAATGTCTGGGGTTATGAAGCCTGATAGGAGAGATTTTTCAGACATGAAACCACAAACAGGTTTATCGATAGAGAGGGTAAGTAATGACTTGAATACATTACAAATTGAAAAAGGTGCATTTTAACCTTAAAAATAAGGCTGATGAGATGAATTTATAAGATAGTGTAAGGGCTGGCAGCTAAACTTGCACAAATGCTGATGAGAGTGCAGCCTGTGTGAATGGCCATAATTCACCTTGGAACAGTTCCCAGTTCTGGCTCAAAACTGGATGTTATTGCATGAAAGAAGTGATGGCTCAGTTGTGTTTTGGCAGGGGATCTGCGAGTGGAAGGCCATTGCTGGTGCTGTTCGTTCTGTGCACAGTTTTTAGTGATCCTCCAGCCCTAAAGCACAGCCTGGGATGTGGCTGTAGTGTGAGCGCTGCTTGGCTGGGCACTGCGAGGGTCCTGGAGGCAGATGTTTGGTGCTGAGGACTGGGGCTGGCAGAGAGTGGAACCCCAACATTCCCACCTGCAGGACCTCGGGTGAGGGGGATCATGGAGCCCTGTTTCTTATGGAGCAGATCAAGGCAATGTCGGGTGTACATCCAAACTGACAAAAACTGTGCTTAATTATTTGTAACTGGGGGACAAGGAAGATTAATTATTGGGGTCAGGCTGAATATTTTCATTTCACCCTTTTTGCTACAGATTAAAACCTAAAAGTTCCCATCCCTAAAACATCAGAAGGGGCCCTGAGGGAGCTGTTTGAATAACTAAGCTCAGGAGGGTTTGGCCTCTCATCAGAAGCATTGGTTGCCTCCCAGTTCCTCTGCTGCAGGTACTGGGCAGTGGGGCAGGATTGGGAGAGCTCTGGGAACTCCTCCAGTCACAGCATCACTGTGAAGGAGGAGTAGAGCCATCCCTGCTGAGTTTTGCCCTTTCTTCTAATATTTACACATTTTTTTCCCCAGCTAACCAAAATAAAACTAAGACTCTTTTAATAATGGCTGTTTGTGTAGATAGAAAAACAACATGAGTGCTATTTCAAAAATACCAGCCTGAGATGGGTATGAAATTGGAAACTATTGCAGTCTTCATTCCATAAATATTTTCTTTTTTTCCTCTCTTTTGTTTTAATTTTGGAAATCTTTGTTTGTTTGGTGTATATTTAAATTTGTATTCAAAATTCTAATTGAAGTTAGTTAGGTTCCCAGTGAAGAGTGAGCAGTCTCCTGTCTCTCAAAACCACATTAAAATATAATAAAGGCTTTTTCTTTCTATGTTCTTGTTTCCGTAATTCAACTTCTCTTAAATCAGAATGTGAATTTTTAATGGGAAACATTGCTATATGCAGGGCAGTCAGGTTGGGGAACTCTTTCCAAGAGCATGTGGTGACAGGACAGAGCAGGAATGGCTTCATAGTGCCAGAGGGCAGGGCTGTGTTGGGTATGAGGAGGAATTTCTTCCCTGGGAGGGTGGGCAGGCCCTGGCACAGGGTGCCCAGAGCAGCCCTGGCTGCCCCAGCCCTGCCCATGGCAGGGGGTGGAACTGGATGAGCTTTGAGGTCCCTTCCACCCCAAACTTTTCTGTGATTGTATTCTCCCTCCTTCCAAAACCAGTTCAGTGAAGATGTGTAGGAGGGAGGGGAAATCCTGTTTACTGAAAGACTTTCATGTTCTCTCTCCCTGCAGTGGAATCTCGTATGTGACAACGACTGGAAGGGACCCCTGAGCACCTCCCTGTTTTTCGTGGGTGTCCTGCTGGGATCTTTCATATCAGGACAGCTCTCAGACAAGTAAAGTATATACACCAGAGCTGCTGGCTCTTGTTTGCTGCTGCTCTGTAGGCAGTTCTTGTATGTCAGATTTCCTATAAGTGTCTTTCTGCACTCCTAACATGCTTTGTTCTCTGTCTAACCTGACTCTACACAGACTGTGTAGAGAAATGTCCTGAACTAGAAGAGAATGTTACAGGGATTATTACTGGGTGTTACCTTTATCTGCTTGTTTTTGCAATGAAACCACTCTGGAGCAGACTGGTTTTATGCCAGAAAACAGGTGTAGGAGATAAGTTTTATCTGGAAAAAATCAGATCAATGCCATTCTCTCCTATTTACTCTGGACTATGTTCAGAGGAATACCTGAGGCTTGGTTTCCTTTGGGTTTTTAAGTCAAATTTAAAATTTTTGTTTTGTAAAGCTTCTCTTCCTCATCATCAAATATATCATCTAAGTCCAGTGATCTGCATTTGTGGAAGCTGCAAAGCATGAATGCTGTACTCCGGAGAAGCAAGGCTTTCTTTTTTATCAGTACCAACATTAAAAGAAAAGGAATACACCATTAATTTTTGTGATGTTGACAGTTGTTTGTTTTTTGGGTTTCTTTTTTGTAAAGCTCGGTTTTTCTTGTTCTCTCCGTGGGATTTGCTGTGCAGTGTATTGTGTGCTGTCTTCTTGATTCCCAGAGAACAATATGGGGTCCTTGAATTTGCTCATACTTGTAGAGTTTCTGTCTCCTTGACACCTAATCTTTGTGCCACAACTCTTGGAGCATCATTTAAGGCCTTTGCACACTTTCCTGCCTCTCGGGTTGGGCTAAGCTTGAGCTCAGAGGCAGTGATGCTTGAAAATCAACCAGCCCTGCTGGACTTCCCTCCCGAGCTGGATGCCTGGGGGTTTTTCCAGGCCAGTCCGTGCCTTACCTGTGGTCCTGCCCTCCTGGCCCTGCCTTTGTCCGCAGCAGAGCCAGCAGCCCTGCCAGCCCCACACCCTCTCGAGCCCTTGTTTGCAGGTGGGAGGTGCAGCAGCGTCTCCCTGTCAGCTCCGCAGCCATCTCTGCTAGGAAGGCATCACTGATGGGCTCCAGGAACCCCCAGGCCCTTGTCCTTCAGCTTTTGCTGGAGTGGTTGGAGCCCCTGTGATGGCCAGTGCCTCTGGACACGGGGGCACGGACCTCTGTGGTGGTCTGCAGCAGCCCCAGTGGCTTCTTTCTGCCCAGGCGGTCTGCAGTGGACACCCACGGAATGCAGATTGCAGCGTGGGATCACTGACAGCTAATAGCATCTTACAGACTGAGTTTTACCTTCCTTCAGAAACTTTGCTTCTTTTTCTTTTTGCTCTTTTTTTAACGTGCTGGTCTGTGTCAGGGACTGTGTGCTCCGTGGAGAAGAAGGAGCTTTGGACACTCTTACATTTTAAATAATTTGCTCCTGATGATTTCTCCCCTGCTCATCCCATCAGTAAGAAAGAATAGTGTTCCAGCACATAGGCAAAGACAACTAGCAGCCCTTGGAATATTACTTTCTCTTGGCCAGTGATTTTTTTAATGTTTTTAGAATAGTTGTGCCTGTGTCAAATTTCCCAAAGTTCTGCTTTTTTGCAGAAGTTTTGTATCTCCCTAAGTATGCTTATAAGTAATCTTATTTTTCTAAAGATTTCATTCATAATGTTGTATAATCATTTTTTTTCTTTTTTTATAATCTGTCCATGGAAGGTTTGGCCGGAAGAATGTGCTGTTTGCAACTCTGGCAATGCAGACTGGCTTCAGCTTCATCCAGGTCTTCTCCACCAGCTGGGAGATGTTTTCAGTGTTGTTTGTGCTGGTTGGCATGGGACAGATATCTAACTACGTGGCAGCGTTTGTTCTTGGTATGAAAGTCCTGCTGGGCACAGTATGTGTTCCTTTATCTTGTGCTTTTCCTGCTCCTTTTCACTACTGGCTTAGGCTTGATTTGTTTTGCCAAGCAACACTGTTAAGAGTGTGGCCTCACTATGCATGGATAATTTGTATTCTCCTTGGAAGTTTCTAGTTGACAGACGCGCAGTTTGAATTAATTCTGTGGTTTATCATCCTAAAAGAGTCGAAATCCCAGAAAGGCATTATTTGAAACAAAGTCCATCTTCTAGCTGGAGAGATAAGACATGAGGGATATCATTTTTTGGGGGTTGGAACTAGATGATCTTTAAGGTCCTTTCAGCCCAAACAATTCTGATTCTGTGGTTTTTCAGGGTTTCCTATTGTCCATTTTGGGGCCTAAAAACCTATTTCAGTTAAAAACTTGCAAAAGAACAGAAATAGGTGTAATAATTTTTATAGTCTTTGTTAAACAGCCTATAGTAAAAATTCAAATGTCACCATGATTTTTTCTTTTTGTACTTCTGTATATGTTTTGCATATGTTTGTGTGTTTAATTTCCCTGCCAGTAGCCTGGCCTTTGTTAATGATCAACAAAGTGTACCCCAAAAGACTGTGATTTTTTTGGCTAAATAGTCTTTTAGAAGGTGATACAGGTTGGGAGCCAAGTTTAGGCACCTCTGAATTATTCTTTGAAGAAGCTGGTCACTCTCTGTAAGCTGGAGAGGCTGCTGTGGAGATCAAGCTGTGCTTTACTGTTGAGAATGTTTTGTATGTCAGGTGGTTTCAGTTCCTCAAGTCAAATGGGAGATTCTAAGCAGATAAAAGTATAGAAATGGGAGCTATGGAAACACAGTGTGGCCCAGGTCTCTCTCTTTGATACCTGTAATGACCTCAGGTGGTGCAGGATTGCTGCACGAGGCAGCCTCTCAGGCTGGGTGGCAGAGCAGAGGGCTCTGCACTGCAGCTCTCCAGCCTTGCAAAGCCTGTTGCTGGGAGTATTTTCATGAAGTTATTGGGCCGCTATCAGGTTCAAATACTAATCCTCACTCTGCTATTCCACACAGGCACAGAGATCCTTGGCAAATCCATCCGCGTGGTGTTCTGCACTCTGGGGGTGTGCATCTTCTATGCCTTTGGGTACATGTTGCTGCCCCTGTTCGCCTACTTCATCCGGGAGTGGCGGATGCTGCTGCTGGCGCTCACCCTGCCCGGGCTGCTCTTCATCCCGCTCTGGTGGTGAGTGGCTGCCGCTGCCCCCTCCGCCCTCCTGAGCCCCCCTCTGCCCCAAGCCAGTGCAATTCAGGGATGGGGAGGTGAAGGATGGGTGCTGTGTCCTTCGCCCTCCCCGGTCATTCAGCTCTCAGCCCGTGCGTTTGCGTGTGTGACCTGACGGTGCCCGAAAAGCCTGCTCGTCATTTTCTGTAGGCTCCTATAAAATTTAAGTGTTGCACATGCAAAGAAAACAAAACAAAACAAAACAAACAAAAAAAAGGTCAATAAAAGACATCCTTTGCACCAGCTGAAATCCACAGGCTGTGGTCTGAGCTGAGGACAGGAGGAGAACACAGGGAAGGTGGGCATTGGCAGGGTGGCATAGATATGACAAACGACAAAACAGCCCTTGCATATCTGGGAGACTTCATGTTTTCTGTCGTAGTTGACAAAGTACTGCTTTTGGGTGGCTTGTAAAGCTGAAATAGTCCACCTGGTGGTGGTGTTTCTTCACTTACACGTGCAGTTGTGTTTGTGTTCAGTCATGCAATTGAGTGACTGGTGAATTCTGCCCTCTGACTCACCCTTCTGCGACAGTATTTACAGTTACTAAGTTTATATGTTTATTCTCTAAGATCCTGATTGTTAATGTACAGCGTGCTGCTTGTGTATTTGCTCTTCTGAATTTCTCTAACTGAACTGTTTAACCATACTGTGAGTGTTTTGATTGCTCTCTTGTCTGAGTCATTGGTAGTTCCTTCAGCACTTCTGGAATCCACAGACATGTTAGTCTGTTCTTGTTCAGGAGGCGAGTCTGCTCCCATAAATCTGATTTCTGTTGTCACTGCACTGAGACCTGCAAGATGTGGCACGTTTTGAGGTCTTGCCTGCAACAATGTGTGTGGGTGCCTGCAGCAGTGCTTTCTGTGGAACCGCAGCCTGGTTATTGTGAACCTTCTCTGCAGGGTCATTCCAGAATCTCCACGCTGGTTGATCTCCCAGGGAAGGTTTCAGGAGGCAGAAGACATCCTCAGAAAAGCTGCAAAGACTAACGGCATTACAGCCCCTGATGTCATACTTGACCCTAGTGAGGTAAGATTCCTTTAGCAGTCCAGTTGCTCGCTGAACTTCATGGAAAGGGATTCATTTCCAGGCAGTTTAAGACACTTAATTCCTGCACTGTGTTATGTGCTTCTCAAATGGGTGAGAGATCATCCTTTTCTACTTAAAAGCAGAATACCCTTTCTCTTCTTCATTAAGATTTGCAAAGCCTTGCCTGTCCTGTTCACATGGGAATGCCAACATGCATTCTAATGCAGACATCTTTTTGATCCAGTTTATCCACCTTTTTCCTTTTAAACTCTTGTTTTTGGGGAAGATAATTGATACGAGGTACCTAGTGCTTAGTGATCTAAATACTTGTGCCAGACTCTGTGCTTATTCAGTCAGTTATATAATTCTATTAAAATCAAACACAGGACTAATCCTGACCTTCTTATGGTAGCTTTTTTTCCCGGAGTGTCATTAGAATACATCTTTTTTCCTTTTTTTAATTCTTCCCGCTCATGCTGCAGCTATGAAAACTCATCCCTTGCCAGCCCTGCAGCGGGGGAACAGAAAATAAGCTCTGGGTCCAACACGTGCCGAAGGTCACCGTTCCTGGAATCCTCTCTCTTGTTCTTAGAGAGAAGCTCTGCTCTGTTTGCTGTCTTTGAGCAGGGCTGGGCTGTGAACAGCAGAAGGCAGGGGCAAGAGGAGGGATGTTGTCCCGGGAAACCCTGGACATGGGGAAATGCTGACTTTGCAGCAGTGTGGGCTGGAGGATGTGGTGCTTGTTGACAGATAAATCATTGCACATCAGCTCTCCAAAACACGTACTGACATTCTGACAGTCAAAGGACAATGAGCTCAGTGAGCAGGCACTGTTTAAATGCAGAACTCATCTCTTTCCTTTTGTAGGTCAAAGTGACCCGTGGCCGAAAGGTCTGTGTAAAGCTTCTCTTCCTCGGGGGTGTGTTTGTGTTTGTGCCCCTCCAGTGGGCAGCAGGAGGGGCTGGACAGTGTGTCCGTGGGCAGCAGTGTGGACTGGTCAGTGTGTCCGTGGGCAGCAGTGTGGACTGGTCAGTGTGTCCGTGGGCAGCAGTGTGGACTGGTCAGTGTGTCCGTGGGCAGCAGTGTGGACTGGTCAGTGTGTCCGTGGGCAGCAGTGTGGACTGGTCAGTGTGTCCGTGGGCAGCAGTGTGGACTGGTCAGTGTGTCCGTGGGCAGCAGTGTGGACTGGTCAGTGTGTCCGTGGGCAGCAGTGTGGACTGGTCAGTGTGTCCGTGGGCAGCAGTGTGGACTGGTCAGTGTGTCCGTGGGCAGCAGTGTGGACTGGTCAGTGTGTCCGTGGGCAGCAGTGTGGACTGGTCAGTGTGTCCGTGGGCAGCAGTGTGAGCTGGTCAGTGTGTCCGTGGGCACCAGTGTGGGCTGGACAGTGTGTCCGTGGGCAGCAG
>VWZG01001487.1:34394-48730 GCA_013396735.1 Grallaria varia | reverse complement strand
GTGTGTCCGTGGGCAGCAGCGTGGGCTGGTCAGTGTGTCCGTGGGCAGCAGCATGGGCTGGTCAGTGTGTCCGTGGGCAGCAGCGTGGGCTGGTCAGTGTGTCCGTGGGCAGCAGCGTGGGCTGGTCAGTGTGTCCGTGGGCAGCAGTGTGGGCTGGTCGCTGTGTCTGTGCTGCAGGGAGGTTCTGGGGATGTGGCTGCCCCTTGGCCCTGGGGTGTTTGGGATGTGCCCCGGGCCGGAGGGGCAGCCCCAGCTGTGCTCTGCAGCGCCCCCCAGAGCCCCGCGGCTGGAGCGCAGCGGCTGCAGGACTCGGAGCCCGGAGGTCCCAGACCAGCTGGGGAGCAGCCGGTGGGGTGGCTGCTCCCGAACCGGCTGCAGGGCACAGACAGGGCCTGCTTGGCTGAATTATCCCTGAGCAGGGAGAATCAAATGTTTGGGGGATAGGTTTCATTTCAAACCATCCTTTTGCCTTCCCTGCCTTTTTCATTGCTTCTTGTTCTAGCCTGTCCTGACAGGGGCTGTGTTGTCTGTTTATCCAGCTTCTATAAGGCAGGGTCCCTTTTCCTCATCAGCTCACTGAATTTTGCAGTTCCTGGTTTTGTTCTGTGGTTTGCTTGGGTCTTCTCCCTTTTTTTTTGTTTTTTTTTTTTTTTTTTTTTTTTTTTTTTTTTTTTTTTTTTTTCTTGGCAACAAATAGTGGCAGAGTGGGAGAGTACTTAGGGAAGATCATGTGATTTATGAGAAAGGGCTGTGAGTGAGTGCAGTTTGTGTGATCTGAGTTTGGCTTCGGGAAGAGGGAAAGCTATCAAAGGTAGAGAACTGTTTGCCTTTTGTAGAAAATGGGATTTATGAAAGCAAATGCATTGAAATTTGGCATGTGCCAGACTGCTATTTCATCATCCACATCTTCAGAACCGACTATCACTTAGAAAGAATTTTCACCTGACTGCAGGGTTACACAAACTCCATGTTGCTTTATCGGAGTTTTAGTCAATGGAATTTGTCCTATTAAATCCCCTTTTCCATATTTTGAAAAGTCTCTTTCTTGGTTCCCCCTTCTTAGGGGTCTAAATTAAAGTCCTAATTTAAAAAAAAAAAAAAAAAAGTAATTCTTTTTTACGAGCTTACCAAGCACAAAAATTGTTCTCATGCTTCATGGATGGACATCCTTGCATTGTTTACATGGAAGAGGTTTTATGTTGAGGACACGGAAAGTTTCATGGGGAAAGAAGAAGCTTGTTGTCTTTTTGTTTATATTCTTAGAAGACGATCTCAAAAACAGACTAGATAATGATGGGCACTCTTCAGCTCATTAGCCAGTTTGTCTCAGTTTGAATACATTGCTGTTAGGTCCAATATGAGGAGTCATTTACTGTCTCTGTCCTGCTGTGATCTTATCTCCTTATTTTGTTGCCAGGTCTGCAGTAGAAGTAGAGGACAGTTTATCACTTATTTTGCTGGTCTTTGAAGACCATTCTGCATCTTTTAAGAGCCCTTGGTCTTCTGGCCCTTAAGCTAAAGAAGCCCTCTCCTTTTTTTCAAATGTCACCGTCCTTGTTGCCCTCTTGTCTGAGTGCTGTTGACTTGCCTGAGTCTCAAGGTGTAGTGCTTAAAACTGGGCGTGGGAACCCTGTCAGTAGGGACATGGAAATTGTGCGTTAATGCTGTTGCTTTATAATTCAAGGAACAAAAAGCAGTTGTTTTGTGAAGCCTCAGGCAGAGAAAATGATTGCTGTAGAATCACAGAATCACAGAATATGCTGAGCTGGAAGGGACCCACAAGGATCAGCCAGTCCAACCCTCAGCCCTGCCCAGAACCATCCCCAAGGGTCCCCCCTGTGCCCCAGAGCATCATCCAAAGGCTCCCTGAGCTCTGGCAGCCTTGGGGCTGTGCCCACTGCCCTGGGCAGCCTGGGCAGTGCCCACCACCCTCTGGGGGAAGAGCCTTTGCTGAGATCCCACCTGAGCCTGCCCTGACACAGCTCCGGCCATTCCCTGGGTTCAGTCACGGATCACGACATGGAAGAGTTTGTCTGAATTTTGAGTGACTTTCAATCAAGGAAGAGCTTCTACTTTCACAGGTAGTTGGCTCTTAGAGTTTTGTTTCAAGTGAGGCACCTGTTTCAGCGTATCAAAATACTGAGGTATTAGTTGGGGAGGACTTATTTTCATAATAATTATTTTTGCAGGAAGTTAAAGTTCCCATGTTCTGTTTGTTTGCTTTTTTACAGCTGCAAGATGTGAATTCCCAGAAGCAACAGACCTACACCATTTTGGATCTGATGAGAACCCGAAATATTTTAACTATCACAATTATGTCAGTGCTTCTTTGGTAAGCAAGTGTGATTCAGGAGTATGTCATTTTAAACACTAAGATATTCTGAAGGGATACTGACAAAACTAGCTCAAAAATCATGGCTTGCTGGCTGAAATAGCAAAGTTCTGGTTTCGCAGGTTCTTCATTTCAGCGACAATGTAGAAACACATCTGGACTGTTTTTTTTTACTGAAGTAGTCAGTCATATCCTGAACTGAGGAAGAATTGGATCAGCTGGCAGTGATGTGTGGGAATCCTGCCTGATCCTGGGCCTTGGGGAATGCTCTTCTGACTAAGTCTTTTAGAGAAATGAGTCATGTTTACCCTCACTCAGGGAACTTCTGCCCAGGGGTCTGAACATGATGCTGCCTGTCTCTGTATTGGTTCTTAAAGGGATAAAGCTGCCTTTGAAGTTCTAATCTGAGATTTCCCTGGGCTTTCCTGCTGTCTACTCTGTCTACCTGCCACCTTCAGCTTGGTTTTCACTACCTGAAGCCACACTTCATGCTCAGTTTTATTAAATGGTTGTTATTTTCTGTTACTAGAAATCTCAGAAGACAGAAGGTAACCTACAGCCTGCCTGAGGCTGTACAAGTGAGGTTTAGTTACTGCATGTACCCAGTGACATAACCAAGAAGGTCCCTCGAGTGCTTTGTAGCCAGCTAAGTCTGTTTGCTGCCTTTTTGAAGAACATTCCTGTGCTTTAATGAGGCAGAGCCTTGGAGTTCAGTGCACTGACCTGCCAGCACATACAGGCTGATGTGGCATTTTGGGTCAAAGGATGACTTGGCTAATATTTAAGCCAGATTCTCTGGCCCATCACCAAGCACAGTGGTACGAACACACCGAGAAAGGAACTTGTGCAAAAAAACAAGTTAATGTTGGTTCTTTCCAGAAATGTCAATCCAGTGTCTGTATAATGTCTTGCCTTCACGTCCAGTTGCTGCCTCTCACCTTTACTTGGAAGTGAGTCTGCTCTGCCCCTAATCTGCTTGGAGTAGAGGAGTAGCTCCTGGGCACGGCTGTGTTTGTCTGAGTGGTTGTAGAACTCACACACAAAACCTCTTTGAACAGCATTTCTAGTAGGATGGAGCAGCTGAGAGGAACAGTTGCATGGCAGAGTACAGCCCATTCTTGTGGATTCAGTAACCCATGCTGAAGGGCTTTTTACCTCATCATGAATGAAGTTTTATGATGGAAGAGTCAAACACGTGTAGCTGACTTGCACAATCTTGCCTCCTCCCACAGACAAGTATTCATTTGGCATGGGCAATTTTTTTCGCTATTTTAACTTGTGTGTCAGTTACGTGACCTCCTGATTCATTTCCCAAAATATAAAGCATCTTGTGCTGCCTTGCAGCAGTGTTTTCCGACCCGTGGTTTACTAACAGTATATTCTGCATTATGAATTGATGGTTCTCACAGAAAAGGTCTGTACAAGAGGATGGCTGCAGACAGCAGTATGTCACCTTTGCATAGTGCTGAGTGTTTTGTGTGTTTTGTGTATTTTGTGTGAGTAACAGGCCTTTAAACTGTTCCCTTTGCAAGGCTTGCAGCAGGGAGGAGGAAGTTTGGTTTCTTGGCACCCTGGGATGTGTAAATACCACTGAAGTTTCCTTACAGAGTATATAACTCTATCAAGGTTTGCCAGTGTGATAAGCTAAGGCAAACTGCTTCCAAAAGGGAACTCCAGCATCACGGTTTATTGCATATAAAATAACCCCAGGGAGTGCAGGGTGGGGGTATTGCAGTGGTGTGGAAAACTGCAGAACTACTGAGGAGAATGGCTTTAGGGCAGGGCACCACAAGCAGGGGTCACTCTCAGCTGTGTGACCTGATACCTTCCCAGGGGCACTGAGTCACTTTATTTTAAGCCATTGGACCGTGAAGGCCCTTCCCACATGCAGTGAGGAGGAGGAGGAGGAGGAGGAGGAAGAGCTCAGCTTTTGTCCCTGATCCACTTGGTGCTGTGCAGTGGAGTTTCTCTAGGTTCTGTTGTACTGTGGGTGCTGAACAAGATGGAGTGGCGAGTGCTTTGTGCCTCACCTTTGCACCCGGACACGTCCTGGTCTAGTGCCTGTTATTTCCTTAATTACTACCTTATACTTGTTGGTGAAGCTGAACCTTCTCTTCTGTCCCCTCCCAAGGCAGGACAGCGTTTGTCTCCGAGGCCAGCCGTGTGTTTCCCCAAATCCCATGGAAGGCAGTTCTCACCTAGCAGTGGAACAGTTGAGATGGCAGTGTTGCAGCCTGCTGCACTGACCAGCCCAGGCACCCAGCCATGCCAGTGGGATCTGGGTGCTGCCCCACCAGTTTGGGCCATGGCAGAGAGAATCCCAGGATGCTGGGCCTGCCCAGATGCCATGCTCCTCCTCTCTGACTTTATGCATAAAACATGGAGCATAATGACCCAGAAACAATGCTCTCCACCCAGAGCTCCCTGGTAAACATAATGGAAAGCTGCTGTAGGTCTCAGCAGCAGTAACATTCAGTGGCCCAAACTTTCAGGCTAAGGCTGTGGCTACTAGTCATGGCAACTGCTGCATCACTGCAGTGTGAATGATCATCACTTACCTCCCAGGGCCATTGATTTTATTCTTTGACTTCAAGAGCAATTTGAAAGATCAAAAGCATCAGCAGAGTTTAATTGTTGACTTGATGTTTCTGAAGTCAGCACTTCAGCTGCTTCAGAGGTGAGCGACTCTGAGATGCTGCGTGTGCCTTACACAGTCACTTCTGTGCTTGACAGGGGTGTAGAAGAGGTTCATGGCAACCTCAGGAAGG
This sequence comes from Grallaria varia, assembly GCA_013396735.1. Lineage (NCBI taxonomy): Eukaryota > Metazoa > Chordata > Aves > Passeriformes > Formicariidae > Grallaria > Grallaria varia. The sequence goes on along the minus strand of VWZG01001487.1, from coordinate 43,630 downwards.
GGAGAGATGTGTGGGGAGACTGCAGCTGGCCTGGAGTCTCTGTGGAATAGTTGGACTATGCTTGGAACCTTCTGGACACGTCAGGGTGCTATGCACGGAAGGAAAGGCTGTAACACCTAGAATGGAAATCCTGTCTCTAAAGTAATGAGTCATGTTTACTGACATGTGTGGTTTGTATGTCCAGTTAGGAATTATTTATGTATAGAGAAACCAATGGTCCTTGGACATGTGTCCATACTCAGGTCTATAAGAATTGAAACCTCTGATACAATAAAGTTCCTGTCCTGTTTTCGGAACAAGACGTGTCGTTTCTTTGACCCACCTCCGACTTTATGACGACAGAGAGATTTGTCTGAGCCCGTTGCTGTTCCTTTCTTTCAGGATGATAATCTCTGTTGGCTATTTTGGACTGTCCCTCGACACGCCCAACCTGCACGGGGACGTGTACGTGAACTGCTTCCTCTCGGCGGTGATCGAGGTGCCCGCCTACGTCATCTCGTGGGTGCTGCTGCGCAGCCTGCCCCGGCGGTACTCCATGGCTGCCGCGCTGTTCCTGGGGGGCTGCGTGCTGCTCTTCATCCAGCTCGTGCCTTCACGTACGCAGTTGTTGGTTCATCTCGCGTAGACAATTGGTGGTTCATCTCGCGTAGGCACGATAGGTGATGGGCAGTGCTGGGCACCTCTGGAGGAGAAGCCTCCCGAGGGGACTGAGCGCAGGTGCTCGTGTCCGAGCTCTGCCCCTCTGCCTGGGCTCTCAGTGCTGCTGCACAAGGGGCTCCCACAGCAGGTCATTCAGATACGGTTCTAAAGGTGGGTCACTGGCTCTGGGATCTGTTGGGATGGGCATGGTAGTGCAGTTTTGCCTTTAAAGTGCATCCCTGCCGGGATGTCCTGGTAAGATCCAGATATAAAACCAAGACTAAAACAACCAGAATTTGGTAAGAGAGGTTACCAAGAGGCTGCAGAACTCACTCCCCAGACTGCTGTCGATGACTTTAGGCCTTGTTTAAAGAGTTACATTCAATGAAATCATTGTGGAAGGATTTTTAATAAGCAAAGATGCTTGCACTGAGTTAGTGTTGATAGTTAAAATAATGTGTGGCAACTGGAAAGGAGGGCCAAGTAACATTTATTGGCTCTCAAACCATATATTTATTTAGGCTAGTTGGTGTAATGGGGTTATGGAATCAATATAAGGGGAGTGTTGTTGCCTAGGGCGTGTTTACAAATCAAAGAGTATACAAAAGAGAATCTGCAAGAACTGCCTTGCTTATTTTATGTGGGTAATATGTGTGCTGCATTCTCTTCTTTTTAGCTCCTGTCCTTTGAGTCAATTGGACACCGATACAATCTGTTTTGATTTTTAAATCTAACTGTCCCAGTTAAAGTCAACCCAGCTTACTGTTATTAAATTCTTGACTTGTAGCTAAGAATGTTAATGAGAAACCAGAGCAGAAAAACCAAAAATAACTTGTTTCAAATGTTTAATTTTGTTCCTTTTATTAAAAAGGGATATATGGCATTGTTTGCAATAGCAGAGATGTGGCCCCTGAAACCAACAGTTCTTGCTCTGTTCTCCTTATTTTTCACTTGGCAGGAAGCCCTGTGCTCAAAAGAACATTAAAGTGTTGATTCCTAGTAATTCACAAAAGAAAAAATTAAAAAAGAATGTTGCTTATGTTTATGGACATGTACAGGGAAAAAAGGACACCAGATACTGGAGTTAATTAGGCAGGAGTTACACAAATACAGAGGAATGAAGGGATACCATGATGGCCAAAGCTTTATTAAGTCCTTGCTGTGTTTTGGTTTCAGATATCCGTGCGCTCTCTATTCTGCTGGTGATGGTGGGGAAGTTTGGAATCACCTCTGCCTTTTCAATGGTTTATGTTTACACGGCTGAGCTCTACCCAACAGTGGTGAGAAACATGGGCGTTGGAGCGAGTTCCATGGCCTCCAGGCTGGGCAGCATCCTCTCCCCGTACTTCGTGTACCTCGGTGAGTGCTCTGGCTGCTGAGGAGATGCTCTGCAGACTTGCAGTCCTGTTACTCAGCAGGGACAGCTCTTCCAGCTACTGCTCCCCACTCCCTGCAGCTGCTCCAGCTACATCTCTAACAGCACACACATTGAGTGTCCGGCTGTGCTGGGGCTGGGTCCGGTGCTTTGGGGTTTGCTGAAAGTGTAAATGTGGCACAGGTCCCTCAGTACAGACATGATCACAGAACCACAGAATGGTTTGGGATGGAAGGGACCTTGAAGATCATCTCGTTCCAACCCCTGCAGGGACACCTTCCACTGTCCCAAGGTTGCTCCAAGCCCCGTTCAGCCTGGCCTTGGACACTTCCAGGGATGGGGCAGCCACAGCTTCTCTGGGCAGTTATCAGAGACTTAGAGCTGATTCTGCCTTTGTTCTTCTCTTTTTGTATCCTGCTAGGTGCCTATGATCGATTCCTGCCTTACATCCTGATGGGGAGCCTGACTGTGCTGTCAGGAATTCTGACACTGTTTCTGCCTGAAAGCTATGGGATGCCTCTTCCCGACACAATTGATCAGATGCTGTTGGTGAAAGGGTAAGTGTCACCTTCTGATCTTAACACCCCTCTGCTCTGAGGAGAGCACTTGCCCAGGTATAGTCAGAGGGAGTGGCTGGTTTTGGCAGCACATGTCGTGCTCTGCTGAAGATACAAGAGCTCGGCTGGAGCCCTGGTCCCCCTCCCAAGGGTGTGTGTTCACACGTGCATCCCTCGGCTCCAAATTCATCATGTTACTCCAATGACTTTTAAAAGTACGTCTGAGGTATGCCTTTTAGAGGTGTGTTGCCCTATGAAGGTATGGTGGGTTGTAATCTATCATTTGAAGTTCTGGAAGTCTCATAAGCTGCGGAAGGGCTGAGCTCTTCCAATTTAGTTCAACTGACCTAAAAAGGCACTGAGTGTGTTCAGCCTTTCACCACGGCTCTGACTGAGGGTGACACATGAGCACAGACAGGGTGTAAGAAAGGGACCTGTCCAACTGAAGTCAACAGGACATTAAAATTAGAAGGCTGTAGTGTCAAAACAGGAATCAGATATTTTTTTCCCCCAAATCTCTCATTTATTTTTAAAGTTACTTTTCTTCTTTCTTTTCCCCCCACCCCAGATTAGAATACAGGCCTGCATCTGGTACCACAAGGGATTCCAAGGAGGAAGAAGAAAATCCAGAGATCCTTAAAAGCACAGCTTTTTGATGGAGCTCCTGTGTACTTCCTGCCTGGTAGACTGAAAGTTATATGGACTTTTCTTCTAAATTCATTCTAGAAAGGGCTAGTGGCAACACTTTGGTTCCTGCAATTTTAACCTTATTTATTAATTTAAACACTGTGTTCTGTATGTTCTCTTTTTATATGAACATAAGCACTGTGTAGCCTTTAATGAGATTTTCAGCTGCAGTTGTGCTCATGCAGTAGTACCACAGGGCAGCATCTGATCAATCCTTTGTAACTTTACTGTATAGTTCAGCTGAAAGATACTTGAAAATGGATTCAAGGGCTGGCAGGGTACCTGGACTCCTCAGTGAACCTTCTCGAGAGCAAATGCACACCAAGAAGTAACAATTGCCAGAAAAAGCTGCTCATTGCTTTTGATTCTTTGACTTCTGTCTCTGGACAGGAAACTTATTTATTATGGTGAGGATTATGAGAACGTGCCTCTCTGTGATCTCACTCAAATTACTTTGAATGTGCTGAATTTGTTACTAAAAGAAAGATGCAAAGAAAGATTTTGAGAGTTAATTCTAACTTGATATGTTTTAACTCAGTGTAGACTGAAAGGATTGTCTTGCACAAACTATTTAGCACTGAAGTTTTGCTCATAAAATTCACTTGATACCAATGCTGGATTTCAACTGTACTTTCTTGGTGAAGTTGTTTACATCTGACCTTGGATGTGGCCTCTTTCCAGGCTGGATTTATTCTAAATAATGCAAAAGGTTCCACCTGTGTTTAGAGGGAGTGGTGTTAGTTGGTGTGGTGGAAGTTTTATGTGTAAATTGTTTTAATGTTTTCTGTGCAATTTGGATGATGGAAACAAGTGTCCTGTCTTTAGTCTGGGCTTTTCCCACTCGTGCATATACACACACACAGTTAATATATTTAGTCATAAATGGTTGCGTTAATTATGCCACTACATTGACCTCATGGTGGAATGTACTGAGAACAAAACTCAGAATGTATTTCTGACCACTGATTCTCGGTCCTCAAGTGTCAATTGTATAATTGCTGTGAGGTCTGTTGTTTCACTTGATTTGTGTAATCAGTGAACTGCTTTAAAATTGCTTAAAAAAACCCCAACAAATCTTGTTGACAATCTGCCAAGAAATCCTTCCTTAGGCTCTGGAAGCACCCTTGGTATTACCTGTGTTTCTTTAAATACACAATATATGCATACACACAGTCTTGTTTCTGCTGTGCTGGTTATAGTGTGACAGATGGGAATGGGGAAAGGATTCTCTCTCATGGCACTTACGTTCTGTTCTGTCTTGTAGAGACTTAATAACAGCCTAAACCTTTGTAGGCGGAGCTGTCGGGGGCCTTACTGTCCTGTGGCAGCTGGTCGGGGCAGTTTCGCATTTTCTTTTGGTATATAAATATATAGATGTCAGTGGCTGATTCCAGTGTTTCTTAAATGAACCACCATCCCCAATCCTGTCCTTGGCAGCAGGCCCCTGCAGTGGCACTGCTGTGTGCCTTGGACTGCGTGTCACGGGGACAGGAAAGCAGAGAACACTGGGCAGCCTACAGCAGCTCGGTTTGGTTAAACTCCTCCTGCCAGGATCTTGAGCTCTAGGACTTGCTCCACTTCTCCTGCCTTTTCTCACCTCTTTGTTTAGAATTTTAATTTCTGCATGCAACAGGAAGCTGGCCAGTGTCAGCAGGTCAGAGTGTGATGCGGAGAAACACAATGTTGTTGTCGGTCAGCTTTTCCAAGGAAAGAGATCCAAAGGTTGGGGCAGGTTCAGTGTCACTCCTGTTTAGTAGGTTGACAAGCCCTGGGCAGGCAAGTTTAAAATGCAGTGTGTGATTTGAGGTTAGTGCCAAAATTGAGAGTCTGGATTTTATAAGCCTCACAGGAGAATGCATGTAATAGCCAGTTCCCCTCCCCAAAAACACGACCTGTTTTGTCAGGCTTACACCTCTTTTTGCAATAGTCATTGCAAACATAAAAGAGTACATTGTAAAACTTGGTACAGATATTTTTCTTTGTAAACCTTGTCTAGGAACTGGAACACTGAGAAGCAGCTTCTTTTGTGTGTGTTGTAGAATGATCTGATAACCGCAGGAAGTTGCAGCTAAAATTTGCCAATGTAAACAACTGTGTCCCGTAGGGCTCTTCCTGTAAACAGTTTCAGAGCATATCCCCAAATGTAAGATACATTCCTGCCTGATACCTGATTTAGTCTGGAAATTCCAGTCCTAAAGTGTAGCATCCTTTTAACACCTGATTTAGCTGTAATTTCTTACTCATTGTTTTATCCAAGTATGTGCCTTGAAAGAGAGACTTTTGTTCTTAAATATTTTGATGTTTACTAAAGTTCTTTGTGGGGTTTTTTGTTGTTATTGTTGGTAGTTTATTTTTCTAACTCCAGACAAATTAGGGAATTTCCCGGTCATGACTAATACTACAAAACTCAATGGCAATTGCTTTGTGTCAAAAACCCGGGGGTTTCCCTTTGGTATGTTTTTAAAAACATAAAGTCTGAGTCAGAAATGTAGAACATATTTAATATAGCAGGCTGGGTTATTTTGTGTTCACTGTTTTATGCTACTCTCTCCAAGTTTATCTCTAAAACAAGTATCTTGTTCTAGTGGGTAGGTGGAATCCCGATAACAGTTTTCTCCAGAAGAAACTGAGGGAGTATTTTAATCTAAGTAGGTGATTGGATCCCTGCAAACAAGATGTAGATGAAGGGACCTGATCCAGTTGGGGACAGATCTTAAGAGTGGCATCAGTGCTCGCAACAGGTAAGATCTGCAGCACGGAGTGTGGCTCCAGACACACCTGCAGGATAAGGGGAAAGGGACAGAATGTACCTTTGGAAAAGGAGTTGTGATAAACCTGTGAGCTGCCTGTGCTGTGGAGGAAGACGAAACAGACCTTGACATTCAGACTAACCTTAACCTGGCCCATCCTTCCTGGTTTGGGTGCCGATAACCTGTATTCCAGCAGCAGCAGCACAGGTTATACAGTTGCCTGGTGGGGCAGGATTCCCTGCTGCTGGAGAACAATGCACCCTGCAGTATCTTCACCAAGGGAAACAGCATATGGCCTCGAGTGGGGAATGAGGAGCCCTCCTTTCCAGCTCCCAGGATGACTCCTGTCATCATCTTGTCCAGTCAGATAATCCCGTGGCTTTGGTTGCTTTGCTCACAAGTGGAAACGCTGTTAACTCAAAAGGTACCACAGCTTGTTGTGATGTTTGTGCTCCACAGTCAGTGTTTATTAGAATCTCTGACTCTCCTGACAGTGAATGTAATGCTCCCATGAGCATCATTTAGTGTTTCATCTTCCAGAATTGAGCACCTTTGGCTGACTGCTGACACTGCTTTTGTGAATAGGTGTGAGCTCCTCCCTCCTTTCCACGTGACCATTTGAGGGTGTACAGGGAGGGGGTGCATTGCCCAGGGAGTTGGACTGCAATACCTATTTCAGTATTTGTAGACTAGAATCTCAGTCCTGGCAGTTGTACATGATTTTCTTGAAGCATAGAATCGGCCCATACACTGTAAAACCTTACTTAGAAATGCTTTTAGGGGAACTTTAAACAAGCAATGAACACAGCCTTGTATATAGAAAGATATATAAAATTCTTCTAAGAATGTAAATATTCCTAGCTGTTAACAACATTGATTCCTACCCTAGTTTTTTATAGAGAAATGCTTGTTATTTGTAATATTCAGAATAAAATCATGTCTGGAGTTCTCTTTAAGCATTCTCTTTTCTTTCCTTTTTTTTTTTTGTTTTTTTTTTACTCCTTTGTTTAGAAATATATCCTGGACTCTATGGAAAGGGTCTTGGTGTGAGGTTTCATTGCTGAACAGGCAGTCTGAGATCTCTTGCCCTGTTCGTGTGCAGGATCCTCGTGTGAGGAGTCCCTGTGCACGCCCAAGCAGCAGCAGCAGCAGTGCTGCAGCCCCGGGCAGCCCCTCAGCCCAGAGCCCCCCGAGCTGCCAGCAGCACTGGGGCAATCCAGACGTGCTGCCCAGGCGCCGAGGCTGAGCCTTCCCCTCGCTGCTCCCCTCCCTTACAAAAAAAGCCCTTTTAAAGATGCATGACCAGCAGGGCGAGGGGGGGGATTCTGGCCCTCTCCTCTGCTCTGGTGAGACCCCACCTGCAGGGCTGGGTGCAGCTCCAGGGCCCCCAACGTGTGGAGCTCCCAGAGCAAATCCATGGAAATGCTCCAAGGGCTGCAGCCCCTCTGCTCTGGAGCCAGGCTGGGAGAGTGGGGATGTTCACCTGGAGAGGAGAAGGCTCTGGGGAGACCTGAGAGCCCCTTGCAGTGCCTAAAGGGGCTGCAGGAGAGCTGGAGAGGGACTTTGGGCAAGGTCCTGGAGGGACAGGACAAAGGGTAGTGGCATCAAACTGAAAGAGGACAGGGTTAGATTAGAGATTGAGAATAAATTCTTGACTGTGGAGGGTGGGCAGGCCCTGGCACAGGTTCCCAGAGAAGCTGTGGCTGCCCCATCACTGGAATGTTCAAGGCCAGGTTGGATGGGGCTTGGAACAACCTGGGCTGGTGGATGGTGTTCCTTCAGGGGTTGGAAGGAGATGATCTTCAAGGTATCTTCCAACCCAAACCAGTGTGTGGTTTCAGGTAGAACCCCTGGTGCCTCTGGCAGCCTGTGTCCTGTGTTTTTTCTTAGATCTGGAGTCATTCTTCTGTGTAGAGCCTGCGAGCAACATTCCACAAATTCCTGTGCAGAAACAAGTGCTTCTGAGAAGAGGAATTAAACCCCAAAACCAGAGACCACACAGTGTAGAGCCAGCAGTCCTGGAGATGGATGGCTTTGGCTGCAGGGAGGCAGTTTCGGTGCCTCAACTTGAACTGTACACCTTTGACCTCTTAGGCCAGCAGGTCTTATCTCCTCACTTGACTCTGCCTGCTCCTGGCAAACTTGAAGTGTCCCTGCCGCTGGCTCCTAGATCAGCTTTACTTCCAGGCAAGGTAAATAGTACGAGTGATTAGCAGCAGCTGCCCAAGAACACCAGTAACTGATTAAATTCCTGAAGAGAACACCGTTAAAGCCTGCAGTCAGGGAGTGAGCAGTCCTGGCAGCAGCAGCGGCCTCTTGGAGCAGGCGGCTGTGCAGGAGAGGCGACGCTGGCCAGCTGAGAGGGTTCCTCCTCCTCGCGGAGTGCTCCTGAGAGCCTCGGCTCCTCTCCCCGTGGCTGTGTCGGCGTTGGGAAGCTCTTCCTCTGTCGTCTCCCAGCTAGAAGTGAGACTTCCTGAAGCATCTTAATTGTGACCGTCTGGAGGGTGCTTTTGCCCTGGGCTGAACCAAGTTAATTTCCTTGAGATTTAGTCATTAATTGTCCTTAGCCCTCAGAACTCTGGGTGCTCCAAGAGCCCTATCCAAGGCACCAGAGCTCCTGTGGCTCCTGCTCGCTGCAGGGCAGGGTCGGTCAGAGGGAGCTCTCCTGTTGTGCGACGGCAGCTTTCCGAGGAAGAACGTGCGTGTGCGCGCGTGCATCCGTGTGTGTGCGCGCGCGTGTGTGTGCGTCCGTGTGTGTGGGCGCGCGTGTGTGTGGGCGCGCGTGTGTGTGGGCGCCCGCGTGTGTGCGTCCGTGTGTGTGTGCGCGTCCGTGTGTGTGTGTGCGTCCGTGTGTGTGTGTGTGCGTCCGTGTGTGTGCGTGCGTGTCCCCCCCCGCGTTATTCCAAGCGCTTCTGCTTTAAGAGGTAAAACACCCTGTGGGAACTACAGGGGCTCCCAGAGCCCTTTAGGTGGGGAAAGCCCTCTGAAACCATCGAGTTCCCCTGTCCGCCCAGCACTGCCGAGCCCGCGCTGAACCGTGTCCCCAAGTGCCACATCTACGCGGCTGTCAAACCCCTCTGGCCCCTTCGGTGCCTCTTCCCCTGCGCCGCTGCAGGGGCGGGAGGGCAGCGGAGCCTGGCGGCGGGCACGGGGAGGGGACGCGCTCCGGGGGCACCGCAGTGCCCGCAGCCCCCACGCGCCCCCCGGGCCCCGCGGGCACCCCCAGCC
>VWZG01001487.1:232-34239 GCA_013396735.1 Grallaria varia | reverse complement strand
GGTGCCCCTGGAAAGGGGCGGCAGGGGGACCCCGGGAAAGGGAGGGGGGGTACCCCGGGGGTGCCCCGGGAAAGGGGCGGCGGACCTGGCAGCGGGGATGGAGCAGCAGCTGTCGCCCTGTCCCTTCCCAGCCCCTCGGATGTCCCATCCTCCTCCTCCTCCTCCTCCTGCTGCCCCTGGGCGGGGAGGGGGGGAGCGGTCACTGCCCGTGCAGGGCTGAGCCGGGGGTAAAGCCCCCTCTGCCCTCCCCTTCTGCCCCTCCGGCCCCTGCCGGGTCCCGCCGGGTCCGGCGCCCACGGGCTGGGGGTGTGAGCTCCCGGTGAAGCCTCTGAAAGTCTGACCTTCACATGTATTTATCACTTAGAGGCGGTAAAACACCGGCACAGGGTGCCCAGAGGAGCACCCTGGGAGTGTCCAAGGCTGGGCTGGACGGGGCTTGGAGCAACCTGGGCTGGTGGAAGGTGCCCCTGCCCATGGCAGGGGGTGGCACTGGATGAGCCTTAAGGTCCCTTTCAACCCAAACCGTTCAATGGTTCTGTAATTCTGTTGGGGAGGTTTCTTTGGTGCGTGTGTTCCCTGAACTGCAGGTCTCTGGCTGATGCCCGGTGCTCCCAAGGCACCCGAGCCCATTATGATTCCCTGCCTTAAGATACAGATTCATCACTGAGAATAGTGTACGAGCTCTGACACCGGGAAATGCTGGACCAGTTTGGCTCATGGGCTCTTGTTCAGCTTATCAGGTTCTGAACACTGGCACCAGTTTATGGTACTCTGTGCTGCACTGGGGTCAGAGGACACTGGTGTATGTAGCTGAATCTTCAAGTCCAGCTCTGTCAGGAAACATCCTCCTTCCACTTCTCCCCCAGGAATCAGCCCAGTCTTGCAGACTTTCTTCTCCTTATTGTATTTATGACATCAATAGGATCAGGATGTTCAAAGTTGTCCGGGGGATGCAGGGCGGGCAGTGGGGGCACAGTGCATGGGCATCAGGGATGGCATTAGTCTCTGTCTCAGCAGTGTCAAAAGCACCCAGGTTGCAGCACGCTCAGCACAGATACCCTTTCTTATCTTCTGCTTTCTGTTTTGCAAACAACCCACAGAGTAGACTGCTTTGGTGATTAACTTGCTGCTACAAAGCAAATACTGCTCTCCATGCATGCTAGTACACACATAAAACTGGCTCTGTTTCTGCTTTTTGAATTCAAGTGTAGATTTTATATTTAATAATCTGTCTGGGTTACTAAGAAAAGCCTTCAGAGCAGAAATGTTTATTCAAAACCACAGCTGCCAGTACCCCAGCATGGCCGGGGTGTTCCAACTGAGATCCATCCTGGCTGGCAGGAGTGCCAGGCTGGGTTGGACGGAGTCTTCACTGACTATAAATCAGCTTCAAGTAGCCCAATTAGCCCAAGATAGCCGTGCAGAGTCAAGTGTGTCCCCAAGTCCAGGATGGAAGGCAGGCTGTGGCCACAGCTCTGCTCTCGGATGTCCAGGACACCTTTAGCTGTGTTCTCAGGGCAGGTGTAAGGTGGGAGGTTGCCAAAGGACACAGCAGGAGGGATCAGTGTAGTACAAGACACTCTCTGCTCCAGCTTTTGGCCCTTCCTCAGCATACTGTGCAAGAACCACAGCTGGGCTGGAGAGTTCCCAGGTCCACAGGACAGGGACCTTCCTTCCCCCAGTGCTGCTTCTGATGTTCCCACTGTGGGTAAGTGATTTTCTTTGGACGACTTATCTTCTGGACTGGAATTTCGTAGGAAAGCCCACGTGAGGAGAGGCTGGAAGGGGAGGACACAAGGGATGTCCTGCGTGGAGGTGAGCTGCGTGTTCCTCTGGGGACTGCAGAGGGCAGTGGCACCCATGGGACCTGCAGGTGGCCCTGGGTGCTGGCTGGAGGAGCTGCCCCAGAGCAGCAGCCCATGGCTCGCTGATGGCTGCCAGGGGCTGTCCCAGCCCCTGTGCTGCCATCCCTCCTGGCCGTGGCACTGAGGAATGTCCACTCAAGACAAGAGGAAAGTGACCACCACTGTGATACTGCCCTTACACTGCCCTGATGGTGACCACAGTGAGCTGTCTGCAGGAATGAGACCCAGCCATGCTCACATCAGCACTGCTCAAGGGTGATGTGGACCAAAGGCCACGCACGCTCCTCTCCTGCCTTCCCTTTCCATCCCCCAGCGTGATTACCAGTGCCATGGGAAGGATTCTCTGAGTGCCTGGAGCAAGGGTGAGGATACGGAGCCTGTGGAACGTGAGCATGTGGTGGTGTCAGGGGAGGTTCAGAGGTGGAGGCCCCACAGCCACACACTCCATGTGCTCTCAGAGATGTGAGACACCTGCCACCATCTGACAGTTCAGGGCAGATCCACATCTACATCTGGAGGAGGGCTAAGAGGGAGGGATTTGTAGGAGGGGCTCAGCCTAGAGACCCCAACGCTTACTGCCTTGGGGGGGGGGACCTGGGCACTCTAAAGAGCTTCCTGGTCCTCAGGAGCCCTGGGAGAGGAGCAGCAGCTCCAAGAGGTCTTGGAGGATCATCTCAGGTTGAGGGTAGAGAGCTGCTGGTCCTGTCAGAACTGTTGGAAAGAAATTATTGCACGGAGTTCTGTTTTACCATTCCGAAATCAAAGTCCTGTGCCAGAGCTTTGCTTTGAGTGCATAGATGAGCATGTCGTTTGCTGCCTGTCCCTTTGCCCTTCTCTGCACTTATTTTACTCACCCCCTTTTCTCTCACCTGTGGAAAGTGCAGCTGGCACTTGTCCCCCTTCCTCAACAGAATGTTTCTGTGTTTCTATTTAATCCCAGTATTTGCTGTACACAATAGCTGTGCTGTTTGATGGGCACAAGGAAGCCCATGCCATCCTCCCTAAGCCCTTGCCAAGCTTGTGCCCACAAGGACTTTCCTGCCCTCAAGGCCCCAACCCCCTGCTGCCAGTCCCCTGTTCCCAAAGCATGGCCAAGGGTCCGTTTTGCTTCTGCCCATTTTTTATCTCTGGAAGCCCAAATCAGTCTCCAGTAGTGGCTTTGAGCTGTAGGGTGGGAGCCACATCTCCAGGCTGGGACCCTTTCAGAGGGTGCAAGCCAAACCACTGGCTTCACCCCCAGGCTGCGTTTATCCCAGGGCTGGAGATCAGTTTTGGGTCTGTGGTGTGACAGCAAAGAGCTGCAGCACGGCTGGAAAGGAAGATGTATAAGACCAGGAAAAACACCACTGCCTTTGGATCTGTGTCACTCTGCCACTCATGACATGTGCCACGCAGCTCTGGGGGCTTTCTTTCTTTCCTTCGGGGCCCCGGAGGTCTGCAGTCCCCTTGTCAGTGTCTCTGGTTCATCAGGAGTTTCAGCCTCCTGCCTCGTGTTTGTCGTGGTTTGTTCTGACACCCATCCCACCCTTTCCTGTCCCATCTCAGCGCCCACACTTATCGCTCCACAGCAGGCACGGGCGTCTGCCAGACAGCCCTGTCCTGGAGCCAGCTCGGCTACAGCCGCTGCAAAACAGCAAATACAGTCTTTTTTTTTTTTTTTTTTTTAATGCTTCAGGTTTTTCAATGTATAGCTGCTCTAGAGCATTGTGGGGAAACCACTGGACCCCGGTGCAGGCAGAGCTCTGGTGCCTGGGAGGCAGGAGGAAACCTGGCAGGGGGACTTTGGGAGAGGAGAGCAGGGCCGGGGCTGCTGAAAACCTGCAGGTGGATTTGACTGAAGAAACAGGCAGAGGAGCTGGGAGGTGTCCGCACCGCGGTGGCTGCCGGTGAAACTGCTCCGGGAGTTCGGAGGCGTTCGGGACAGTCCCCTTTGCCTTACAGAGCCTTTGCACTCGTTTTTGCCAAATGTGTCTACAGCTTAACATTTATTCTGCCCAAATAAGCCTTTCCCGGGTGAGACCGTGGCCCTGGAGACAAGGGAACGCCTTGTGTGACTTTATTGACCTTAATGATTGTGGTGAAGAGCCTCGGGGCAGCTTCTCCGCTCCCTTTGCCTCTGCCAGCTGTTGGGTGGGACACTCATCTGCTCTTGAAGAAAAGGTGGTTTCACGGGTGAGATACTTTTGTTTTAAGTGAACCCTGCTTAAGGAGATTGTATACTAGTTATACAACTTAAATAGTGCTCATCTCCTACAATTAACACAGTGATTAAGCTGAATAAAGCCCACTTACGGCTTTCCCTTAAAAGCACCTTGTTTTCCATCAGCAAATAGGTATGACTGAAGGTCTGCAAAACGAGTTCTCCCAGTTTGTTACAGGAAAGGAATCGTCTTAAATACCATATTCTCTCAGCACAGTGTTGGCTGGATCGGAGGTGGCTGCCGACCCCTGGACGTGGCTCAGCGGCTTTGTGTGCTCGTGGTTCCACTGATAAAACAGCTTTTTGCCTTTGCACCATCTGATGGTGGAAGATGCAGAACAGGGAGATTTGGAGGTGACAAACCTTGAGCTTTTGCCCTCTGTTGTCTGGTTTTCCTGTAACACATGTGGAAAAGCTTTAGTTGTGTTCTGGCCACCTAAAGCTTTTACCTGCAGACTTAAATAAACGGCGTTGCGCCTTCCTGGGGAGCGTGGGCTGCGAGCCTTGGATGCCACAGCTGCAGGTGCTGGGCTTCACCCTGCCCCAGTCCTGCCGAGCCGCCATGCGGAGGGACAGGCTGCCTGGTCCTGCTGTCACCCACCTGTGGGCCTGGGCAGCCTGCTAATTACAGCCCGCTAACTCCCCATGTCGTTATTGGGGCGGTGACAGCCCCTGATGGGACGCACTGAACTGGCCTTTCTGCAGCTGGTTTGAACGTGGTGTCAGTGTGCCTGGACTAGACCATCACCGTCCCTGTCGGGACCGCCCCGTGGGATGCTGCAGCAATGTCTGTCCTCAGCAGCCCAGATCCTTGTGCAGCCCGTCCTTTGCTGATGGGTGGTGTGATATGGCCATGGCGTGAGGGTAGTGATGGTGGAGATGGCTGGAGCTGGCGAAGCTGAACTGTTGCTGGGCCCCCATGAGGGAAGGGTAACTGCAAGCCACAGAGAAGAAAGCAGGCAGACTGTTTAATTCCAAATGAGTTATTTGCATGGGGCAAAGTTCCTTTTCTGGAGAGCGGTGCCATCTCTGCCAGCAATGCCCGTGGGGAATGGACCAGCCCTCCCAGCCCTGTTTGCACCCCAGGCAGCGCTGTGAGGGAGTTTTAACTGAGCAGAGGAGAAACCAACTGTGTGCTTGTGCTGAGCTAATGCAGCTGAGATTAGACAGAGAAAGTGATTGTTTTATCTGCTCAACCCTTGGAGTTCAGCCCCCAGGAGAAGCCAGAGCAGCTGCAGAGTTGGAGCTGGGTCAGAACAGTCCTGCTTGATTTCTCTGCTGCACTAACATCCACTAATTTTCGCATCCTGATATTTTCCCCTCCCTTGCAGGAAAGAAAAGGCGCAGCCAAAAGCCTTCTTGAGGAGGTCAGTAAACATGACAGTGACCATTCCATCCTGAAAGTCTCTTTTCTGAAACAATAAACAACATTGTACAAAATAGCTGACACTTCCCATGCAGCTGTTGCATCATCTTCCTCTGGACAAGTGTTGTGGTCAATAAGAGTGTAGTTTGTGAGAGCCTGGTGGTGAAAAGCATCCACATGGGAGGACGTTCAGCACATGAAGGAGCGTTGGGAGAGCTGGGTCCAACAGAGCTTTCATTTATATCAAATATACAGTGTGGATAACACCAGCTCCTACTGTGCAGAAAGTAGGGCAGTGACTGTCGCCCTGTGCTGGGCACCGGTGAGGCCACACCTCGAATCCTGGGTTCAGTTTTGGGCTCATTTTAACAACAAAGACATGGAGGTGCTGGAGCAGGTCCAGAGAAGGCCAACGGAGCTGGGCGTGGGTCTGGAGCCCAAGTCTGATGAGGAGCTGGTGAGGCTCAGCCTGGAGAAAAGGGGGCTCAGGGGGGACCTCCTTGCTCTCTACAGCTCCCTGACAGGAGCGTGGGGACATGTGGGGGTCAGTCTCTTCTCCCGAGTAACAAGCAATAGGACAAGACAAAATGGCCACAGGTTGTACCAGGGGAGGTTTAGGTTGGACGCTAAGAAAAAAAGGGTTGTCAGGGCCCTGCCTGCATCCCTGGCACGGGAGCGGCCGCTGTTTGCGGTGCAGAGTCACAGCTGCTATTTTAAGGCACTGACACCCCAGGTGAGTTTCTCAGCTGGGAAATTACTTTTATTTTTGCAGACTGGTTTGAGTGGTGAGCCATCCCTTCTTGGTTTGAGCTACCCTCCTTCCTGCTTGGGTGTAGCCCAAAGGGGATGGAGCAAAGTCCTGGTTTCACCCGGGTGCAGAGGAGCTTTGCTGCTGCAGCACAGCTTGCGCTGCAGCTTCCTCTGCATGGACAGCAAGACAAGCCACAAGCTCACAAGCTTTCCAACTTTCCTCTTTCCTTGTGAGAGAAAAACATTCCCTAAGTGCTTTTTCTCCAGTTCAGCACATTATTTTAATTGTTGATCCTTAGCCCGTTTTAAATGGGGTTTTGAATTCTGCTCTGGGTTCAGCATTCAGGGCATGCTACAGCAAAACCAGGCCCGTGACCTTGATATGGGAATCTCATCATTAGCCTGGGGTTTGTTTCTTGTTTGAGGAGAACAGAGGATGCTGTTTCCCAGCCAGTATAAACAGAATCGAGACAGCTTTAGGAGAAAAGAAATATATCTATTAGTTGAAGTACATCTTGCTCTGTAATTTATCCTGTCTGCTCTCCTTCATTTAGAACTAAGGGCTTACATGGACCAAGGGGCAAAAAGACTATGTGAGTGTTCAGTGATAGGATTTTTCTCTATTATAGTCAGCAAGCCTGCTTGATTATGTTTGTTCTTTTGCCTTGGAAACATGATGAGTGAAAAATAAAAACCATCCCTGGCAGCTGAGACTATTTTTTTATGTAAATAATACAGATAGCGTACTAACAAGCTTTTTGACTGGGAGCTGTGCCTGTAACTACTGCTTGCTGTACACTGTGAGCTGTAGGAGTCCTGGTCTCGGGTGTCCTTCATGCCAAAGCAGAGATACCCTGCCCCCTCTCCCTGTTCCCTGCTTGCCATTCGAGGGCATTTGTGCTGGACTGGAGCGTCCAGGTGCCCATGAGAGCTGGAGACACGGGGCCAGGTTTGTCAGAGCACCTTATAAACACACTCAGCTGCTAGGCTGGATTACTTGGCAGACCTTGCAGGTGTGTTTCTGACCATGAGCACGTCCAAGGTGAGTTTTGTCTTCCCAATGTGCAGCTTGGCCCCAGTGCAGGAGCCAGGCTGGTGCTGCTGGTGCAGGCTGGGCTCTGGTGGCGGCTGCGCTGGGGACACTCAGGCCCTTTTGACCCCACGAGGGTGAGCCCAAGAACGTGACTGTATTGTGGCCTTCAGCAGGAAGGATTGTAGCTTTCAAGTGAGTTTTTTGTTAGGGCTTGTAATGTTGACGTTTGATTTGGACAGCTATTTGTGAACGTGTCTGGCTTCCTCCTGGCTGTGGCGTTTCCAAGAACAGGTTGCATTGCAGTGCACAGACAGCCCGAGGACCCAGTCCCTGTGAGCAGAAGCTTTCCTTTGCTGGTGTTATGATCTTGGAGGACACACCCTGCTAAGGAAATTGAAAAACAAAGGGGGGGGAAAAAGTAGCAGTATTCTTGTGTTGCCTTTAATGCTGGTTTGCAGCTGATCTGCAAATGTAAAAGTTGAAAGGGTCTCTTGACAAGGGCATGGAGTGATATAACAAGGGGGAATGGCTCCAAACTGCCAGAGAGCAGGGTTAGATTGGACACTGGGAGGAAATTCTTCACTGTGAGAGTGGTGAGGCCCTGGCACAGGGTGCCCAGAGAAGCTGTGGCTGCCCCATCCATGGTGGTGTCCAAGGCCAGGTTGGACGGGGCTTGGAGCACCCTGGGCTGGTGGAAGGTGTCCCTGCCCGTGGCAGGGGGGGGGACTGGATGGGTTTTAAGGTCCCTTCCTACTCAAAACATTCTGTGTTTATGACTCTCTGATGATGATAAAAGCACAGAGAGGTGGCAGGAGGCAGGTGAGGTGGTAACCAGGGGTTACCACTGCTGGGTCATTGATTCCTGCTCCCGTGATCGGGTTGTTATTGCTGTTGTATCTTGAAGTACGTAATCAAATCCTGTACAGCTTCAGTTTAAACCTGGCAATAAGGGAATGAGGAACAGCTCAGTGCGTGCAGGGAACTGGAGATACCTGTGTGTGCCCTCATGGGGCAGCAGAACCCCTCGCTGTCACTGTCACTGTCACTGTCCCACCCGCTCTGCTGCAGCAGCCTGGCCACCGAAGCTGAGTTAAGCAGGAGTGAGACACCCTGGGAGGAAATCCTGTGGTTTGAAGGGACAAACCCAACCACGAGAATCAGGATAAGTGTGTTGAGGAGTGTCCCCCAGTCACTTTAAACCTGCAGGGGTGTGGAGCCAGGTAAAGGGTCACTGTGCCATAAATAAGGATTTATGATTTGCTGTGTGAGCCTTGAGTCATCAGGATGTAAAATATTGCTTCCCGTAAATCAGGGTGAAGCAGCAGAGACATGCAGAGCTGAATGGGGGCTGTTTTGGGGTGTTCAGGATAAAGGAGCAACTCAGCCCAAAGCAAGGTCTGAGTGTGTACCCGTGTGCCAGAAAAGTGGCAAAACTGAAGTGGTTTACTTGTCACAGAAAGCTGCAGCAGCACTTAACCCACTGAACATTAAAAACAGCACCGAGGGAACTTTCCTGGAATGCAAATAATGACTGCAAGTAAAAAAACAGATTGGCAGAAAGTTTTGGCTTGTTCTTGTGCTTACACAATGAAGTGGGCAGAGTGGTTTATACCCAATTAATTGCAGCCTAATAGGAATCATAATTTTGGCTGCCAGACTCAGTACACAGAAAACTACTCTGATGTGAAGGTATTATAAAATGCACTCATGAAAATCTGAATCATCCTGCTCAACAGCATAATAAGTTGCTAATGGAGATATATTTGATTTAATTATGATTATTTAACAAATCCAGCTAGCAGTTTGGGTTTACAGTTGTGTTACAGCCAACATTTTCTAGACTTATGTATATAATTTAGCTTTAATTTAGTTTTACTGTTTTAACCCTGTAATAACCCTTCCAGCTGCCATGTGGAGCATCTTTTCCTGTCCCAGCCTCCAGCAACAGGAAGAAATGATCCAAGTAATTCTGACTTCTAGGCAGTGAGGGAGCAATAAAGCCCTCCCTTACGGATCTCTAACAACCCGTGCAACACAATAAATTTGAAAAGGAATATTTGCCTGGGACGCCTTCTGAGGTACTTGGCTGTAGCTTTTTACCTTTCTCATTTGTTTCCAGAGCACTTCCCTGCCCTGGTCTTGGTGCTTATTTTGCACCCAGGGTTGCAGAGGAATCCTGCAGCCCATGCTCACACTGACCTCAGTGCTTTCCAGGGTTCTGGCGCTCCTGAACCTCTCGATAATCATTAATGAAGTGTTTAGTATGCAAGGAAAAATGTCAGTATTTCTGATTTAGAGGTGATGGAAATACAGGATAGAGAGGAAAAGCAAATAGTGGCACGTTTCCTGATCCTAATCTGCTTTAAGCATGTTCGTGCTTCCTGTTGATGTTGAGCAGTTCCCCCAACGACCTTTGTTATATTGTTGATTCAGATGATTAAGGTGAATGAAATTATCCGAGTTTCTTAGGTAGATGATCAAGCAGCCAAGGTTTTTCCATACTCTCGGCTTTGCTTTGTTGTTTTAATTCAACTGCTAGAAGAAGTCAAGGCTTGATTAAGGTGATAACAGATATTAAGGTGCTCCTGAGATGAAGTATTATTCCTGCAGAAATTCTCAAGAGAATTGAAAAGAAATGGTTTGTCATGTGGGAAAAATGGGAATGGGAAGTTTTGTGGTATGCAGACATACACGAATGGGCGCCAGGGGCAGCTCTTCCAACAGCCCCAAGGAAAAAGCTGTTGCCCATCATGTCTTGCCTGCAGAAGTGGCAACTACTTGGAAAATTCTGGGAATTGTTGGGCATTTCTAACAGGAGCTGATGCTGAGCACAAATGAGGAGGTGCAAAAAAATGCCTGTGGTTCTTCAGAGTCAGGGGTTTGGGCCATGGCATGCACGGGGATTGTAAGCTTTGAAAAAGGTTGAAAAATAGAAACCAAGGTGCTAGGTATGCAGGAAAGCATCTGTGCAGGTGTGGGATCAGGGCTGTGCAGGCGTTGGATCAGGTGTCAAAGTGCTCCAGGTGAAGGAGCAAATGCCGTGAAGTCAGTGGAGGCTTCCAGTGATTCCCCAACTCACCTGCTGGCATTTGTCATCCTGGCAGAAAGCACCAAAGGCATGTTTCTGTTGTTAACTCCTTCCATGTGTGCCTTTTCCATTTCTGATTAATTGGTCTCGTGGGTTTGCCCTGGAATTGGTTCTTACTTCCTTCTGCACCTTCAGAACTGCAGGGCCAAGGTCTCCCTGCTTGTGACTCATCTCATCCTCATCTGTACCCTCACCAGCTGTCTGGGCTCTCCTAGAAAACAGGACCTTAGCAATTGCATTTGTTGTTGAGAAATGCTCCAATTAACATTTTAAGTAACTAGGTAATAAGGGAGAGGGATGAGTTTTACTCCAAATGATGCAAATCCATCTGGGATTTTCTTGGGAGTGCGTGGCATCACGTGATTTCTCCACAGCTGTATTTTTATTAAAACCAAAAGAAACTGAAAATATGATTCAACAGTTTATCACGTGCTAAGGCTGACTCAGCTCTTCCTCAGGGCTGCTGTGGCTGCTGGCTGTGCCCTGTCCCTCCTGCAGCCCTGCCCTGCCTGGGGACAGGAGCTGAGCCTGGTTTAGGAGCTGAGCCTGGTTTAGGATCTGAGCCCAGTTTAGGAGCTGAGCCCATCTTAGGAGCTGAGCCCGGCTTAGGAGCTGAGCCCATCTTGGGAGCTGAGCCCAGTTTAGAAGCTGAGCCCATCTTAGGAGCTGAGCCCAGTTTAGGAGCTGAGCCCAGTTTAGGAGCTGAGCCCAGCTTAGGAGCTGTAGGGCCCAAAAGAATGTAGCTGAGTATTCTTCTTGTGAGGGTGGCGAGGCACGGGCATGGGTCGTGCCAGCAGCACAGGCACCTCCAGCCTGCTCCCAGCCTGTGCCACCCACTGTCACTGTACAGCAGTGGGGGATAAAGAGGCCAGTCCTCTGCTGTTGTGAACCAGCGTGGCCAGGGTGGTACCTGCCCTCGCTTGATGTGCATCCCCCACCCTGGCCTGGGCCTTGTGTGCCACGGGGCTCGCACTGGGGCTCTGCAGGGCTGTCACTGAGTGGAGCTTTCTGTCAGGAGCTTGGCAGGATGTTGGTGGGCTGTGTCAGGGCGTGTGTCTGCTCACGGTGCCTCTGCAGGGCCATTTCCTCCACCTTCCCCTCCACCTTCAGTTCCTCAGGGCCTTGGCACACACCAGGTGCTCCATGAAGTCCCCAGCGGGACAGGGAACCTGCACAGGCTCAGCAATGGGTGTGAAAAATAGGAATGGGAAGAAAAATAGAATCACAGACTCCCATGTGGGAAGGGATCTCAGGGATCACCTGGTTCAACCTTTCTTGGCAAAAGCACTGCCTAGACAAGATGGCTCAGCACCCTGTCCAGCTGAATCAAAAAGCACCCAACACTGGGGAACCCACCACTTCCCTGGGGACGTTATTCCAGTGGTTGATTGTTCTCATTATGTAAAGCTTTGCTCTTTGACTAATTGCAGTCTCCCCAGGAGCAACTAGTACCCATTGCCCTTGGTCTTTTCCATGTGACTCTTTGTAAAAAGGAAGGCTCCATCTTCTTTGTAGCCAGCCTTAAATACTGAAATATGGTGATAAGGTCTCCCCTGGGACCTTCTTTTCTCAGAGCTGAGCAACTGCAGTTGGCTCAGCCTTTCCTCTTACAGCAGCTTCCTGGTCCTTGGACCATCTTTGTGACCCGTTTCTGGACCCTCCCCAGCTTATCCACATCTTTTTGGTATTGTGGGGACCAAACTGAAGACAGTATTCCAGGTGTGGTCTGGCAAGCATTGAGCAGAGTGGGATAATGAATTTTTTTTCTCTTCTGGTGATGCCATTGACCCCCAAGACCCTCCAGTGCCTTCAGTCTACAAAACAGGTACCCAACAGAAAGCAGCCTTCCTCTGGGAAGCACCCAAATCCTTGTCCTTTTAGCTCTGTAGGGGCTGAGTTTGCTCGACAGAAAGAGTTTTTGATGAGCAAATTAGTAAATAAGTTGTGTTCCCTCCTCCCACTCTGTTCCACCCACCCAGGAGCTGGCACTGATCATAAAAACTGGGCCAGGCAGATAGGAACGATGCCAAGGCAAGATGCCTTCTGGTTGACCTGGGAAGAGTAAAAATGTTGAGCTCAGGATGGAAGAAAAAAAAACTTAGTTGGAGGAAGTTCTAAAAGATCACGCAAATGTGTCTGAGAACTTGGCTGCTGCACAGCAATGGTGCCAAAAATAGCTGTGAAAACTGGGCTGCTGGTGAGAAAAGCTTCAGAGAACTGTGGCTGCTGCTGCAGTGTGAGGAGCAGGGGTGACAGGAGGAACATGATGCCACAGCTCATGGTGGGGGCTCAGTCTGCCTTGAGGAGTTCACGTATTTTAACATCTTGCACGTTTGGACTTCAACTTGCATTTGGAGGTCAACTTAAATTTGTTGGCTTGTCTTTAGATGGGCTCAAAAGGTGTTTGCATCAACTTTGGAAAAACCAGCACCATAAGCAAATGGAACACAATCTTCACAGGAAATTTTAACATAATGACGGTGACTCAATTTATTAATATTAGTGGTGGTGTCACCGTTGGTCTCAACGCTTTCTCCTTTTCCTGCCTTTTGAGTGTGCTACTGGGCATTAATGGAGAGAAGAGAATTTGTCAGGTACGGAGCTGAATATCCAAATGTTCAGGGCTTTTTGTCACCCACAGCATAAAAAGGGTCTCCACCGAGCCCTGCTCTGGGAGCAGCCACCCGCCATGGTGCTTCTTAATACCAAAACTGAGCAGGGTGCCTCAGGATTTTTTTTCTTTTAAATAAAAAACTGAAACATTTGATGTTATATTTATATGCAGTGATTTAAGCAAAATTCAAATGTACTTGTGGGAAATCCCCTTTTGATCTAAGTCATGTTTTCTGAGGCAAAAGTGCTGAGATGAGAGAGTTCCAAATAACTCCTATTTCAATGTTTGTTGTAGTTATTCGAGGCAAACAATGCTCTGCACATGGAAGTATTTGATTTCCTCTTGTTTCCTGCTGTAGCTGAGTCATGCCTGTGTGTTCACGTGCTTTTCATTGCCAGTCACCAGCGCTGGTGGGTCTGAGATGCAGGTGGCAGATGCCATGGGAGGAGTGCCAGTTTATGTGACTTACCAGTAGGTACCTAAACAAGTAGGACTGTCACCAGCCATCCCTGTTGTCCAGGGAAATTCAGTCTAAACGTGATCTGAAGCCCTGTAAATCCAGGATGAGAGTGCAACTCTTCCCAGGACAACGCATGAGTGAGTCCCAGCAGAGTGTAACTGGCTGAGAAGTGATAAAGCTTCTGCCAGAGCTTTCCTGGAGGTCACATCAGCTATTTCTAACCTTCTTTTTTTTTTGTTACTGACAAAGGAACTACTTCAACCAGCAAAAAAAGAATAATTATAAGGAAATTACAATATATACTTCGTGTACCTTGTGGCTGAGGAAAGTCCATCTGCTGTCATCAGCCATTTTACAGGTAGTGCTGCCCCAGATCTTCAAGGCTGTCCTGTTCGTGACAGGCGTGTTGGCTTTCATCTCTAAATATTTTGTATAGATAAATAACTTATCTTTGTATAGGATAAATAACTTATGAAATGGGAGTATGGGTAATCCTGATGTAGCCAGAATAAGGTTGTGAGATCAGAGGGTACAGGCAGAGGTGTCGGTGGCAGAAGATAAAGTATATCCCAAGTAACATCTGTCAGCTACCTTGAAGCCACTGTGGCAAATACATATTTATATACACTCCTGCAGGGAGAATGAGTAGCAACATGTGAAGAAATGAATACACTTTGGCAAAGAAGGAATACTTTCTATAAGTTGATCTAGAAATACAGTGGTATTCAATATATTAACATTGTCCCTTTCCTTACAGCACTTGGTACGTGGTTTATAGCTGCAAGAGGCACAGGATGAAAGCAAGGCTGGGAAATCTCCCCTCTTGGAAGCAGGGATGTGGATGCACACCCAGCAGCTCCAGCCGTGGTGGGCAATGGTCATGGCAGAGCTCTCACCTGGGTGTTGGAGGTGACAAGGGGACACCACAGGGAAAAGTGGAATAAAGATGTTTGAGTCAGTCCTGACTCCGAGCTGAGGTTTGCAGCCACATGCTTTGCAACCGGTAAAGATGAATATCCTGATTTTGGCATTTCCTGAGCATTGTGCAGCCAGAACAGAGCCCGTGTGTGCTCTGTGTAAGAGCTTTGGGAATGCTGGCACTGCAGGAGTGTGAGAGTGGATTCCTTTGGATGGAGCCAGCCATCCACCTCGGCATCAGCTGTGTTGGAACGGGATGAAGGACACTTCCCACCTTACATCACCTTGCTGTCAGAGGTTTTGGCCTTGCTCACACGTCTCTTACTGCTTGAGTTGCCTTCCTGGATGTGCAGACTCTGACCTGACCAAGATTATTATCAGACCATCTCTGGACTTCAGTGGACAAATGCTCTGAGCCAGGAGCCCCTGGCAAGGGCTTCCTCTGCCCAGGAGGAAATGAAGCCCAGCCTCTGCTGAGCTAATCCGTCCCACTTTAATTCCTCTCTTCAGGACATCTCTTTGCCTGCCTGGAACCACCTGATGCATTACAAATTGGTCTTTTTGTGTATTAGAACAATAAATCTCATATTTCTGTAGGTATATGGGGACATGAGTGTATATAATTGTATCTTAATTATTTGGTCTTTCTGGGGGTGTTAGACATTTTTAAGAAGCTTTGAACCAGGGACTAGTTATCTCATACCAGGCTTTGGGTCCTCACTTAACTATCTGTGCAACTGCAAATAGGTTTACTATCCTCAAATGTAGTACTATACACTAGTCAGATACTATCTAGAGATTATTTGGCTGCCGCACTAAAAATAAATTAAAGGTAATAAAAATGAATTTAAAACATGTTTTGGGAAAGGAGGATGCATATTTTAGTATATGAATATCCTCAGAGTTGTTGGCAGGAGTTGTATCTCCTTTGCACATGTAATATTAGTTCATGTATGCCATTATACAGCTCCTTTCAAGCTGAATAGTATACTGGAATACAGCAAAAGTCAAATTTAAAATACGAAAGCAGAGGAAACCCTATTTTGTAATGCATAAAATGCACCTCTGGAAATTTCAGTTCTTCTTTTCTGCAGTGTTACAAATGCCTTTATAAAAATATCATGGCTGATGAGCTAAAAAAAAAAAACCAGAGAAAAAAAGAGCAAAAGCCCTGTGGCTGTGGATGCGTTCACTTCAAGTCTGTGGTTACTATTTCCCAGGCTGCCTGGAGGTGAGGGTAAGTTCAGTCATCACGCCGCCTCTCGCCAGACTCTGCTGGTGTTTCTAAACCACCCTGATAAAAGATTGTGAAAAGTGAACCTGTGGTAGATTGCATCATCCTTGTTATGTGTTTTAAGCTGGGGACACGGCACAGGGCCGTGCTGGGCTCATGCTCAGCCCTCCCTGCACTCCTGCATCCCCGGCGCCCCTCGGTGTGTTCTGCTGTCATTTACCTGTGTGGTCCTGCCCTTCCGGCTGCGCTGCCTTCCCGCTTTGCACGGCACATTTTGCCTCAGCTCGTGGTCACGGAGACTCCAGGTTTGTCTCTGATGGAAGGTAAAAGGCTGCTCTGGGCGGAAGCCCCAGGCACTGCAGAGGGCCCCCAGCTCCCGGTGTTCAGGGTGGGAGACCTTCAGTGGCCCCCTTTGAAGTGCTCAGGGCCAGGCTGGATGTGGCTCTGAGCAGCCTGGCCTCGTGGAAGGCGGCCCTGCCCCTGGGGTGGTTGGCACTGGATGCTCTTTTAAGGTCCCTTCCAAGCCAAACCATTCTGTGGTTCTATAAAGCGGCTAATAGGTGAAAATCTGAGTTACAAATTGGTACTGAGGAGGAAACACTTGCACTAAAACAGCCTCTCCAGAGGTATCTTTGAACAATGTACATCATTGCAACTTCCAGCAGAAGGAAGGGCAGAGATGTTAGAAATTAAACCAACATCTGGGTACATCTGGGACTGTCCTCTGCTGGCTGTTGTGGTGCTGGTATATATTTAAGTGGTTTGTTTAAATGTAAATATAAGAAAGCAGAAACACAAACCCTCCCATGCACTTGGCTATTCTAAAATAAACCCACACAACCACGTATGTTGAGGGAGGTAACGCGGATGCTACAGCCGACCACAACCCCCGTCCCTGCTCACACACAGCCTGCTGCTTTTGCTCGAGAGGAAAGATGATCTCTTCAAGAAGTGCCCCACTAGTCAGTCCCTGCAGTGGTTTCCTGATCCCCTGGGCAGGCTGTGCTCCGGGACAGACCTCTCCCTTTCTCACCCCTTGTAAAGCAGGAGTGATGGTGCATGGAAGGACAATGGATGTGAAACCAGCTGAGAAATATCCCGGCCACTTCTCTTTTCCCATCAGAACTTATTGCTTCAGTTCCCATTTCCTAACATTGCCTCTTTCACCAGCTCCAAGCCCTCTCACCAGTTGTTTGCCAAGGATTCCTGAGCTGTGGACCAAGATACACTTGAGCTATTTTAAATGAATCTTTGATGTTCCTATTGCATTTTGTCTTCAAATGGGCATTTATTGTCCTTCCTACAAAATATATCCCCTCTTTTATGCCTACAGGTTAAAGTAAGATTTTGACTCCCTTCTGTGCTATCTGTGGGGCTTTTCCAACCTGAAGGATGGTCCTATGGAATGGTGGCTCTTTGGGCAGTGGCTCCCGAGTGCTTTGCCAGCCCCACAGCAACTGGATTAGCAGCAACTGTCCCAAAAAGCCTCTGACCTTTGGAGCTATTTTCAGAGCGTAAGGAAAAGGAAATAGGAAGGAGAGCTACTGTAATGCATTTTTTGCATGCTTCAGTGTGGTGCTGTTCACCTTGCGAGTGTTTTTTATTTCCATTTGCATTTGAATGTTGTAACTGGCAGCTGCAGCTCTTCAGCTGAGCTCAGCACTGGGGTTTTCCGTGGGGCAGCTCTCGGTGGCTGCCATCAGCCAGGGCTCTGCAGGGATGTTATTTAGCAGAGGGAGAGGGGAAAGGAGCCAGTAGATCCATTGCTGTGGAAGCAGAGCTCCCAGGGCAGCAGAGCTCCCAGGGCAGCAGAGCCAGGCAGGGAGCTGCCAGTGCATCAGCTCCTCTCAGTCCCAGGTGCTCTGATATAATGTGAATTTTTTATTGCTCATTGGCCAGGGGTGGAAGTGGTTGAGAGGTCCCAGCAGTGCAGTCCTGGCAGTGGGTGTGCACTGGTTTGCCAATAACCTGGGGCTGGAGAGGAGATCCCAGGCCAGTTTAGTCGGACACTGGGGGAAGAAGTAAGGGCAGGTAAACCCAGAGCCTGTAGGTTTGATAACTGTTGATCAGGGATTTCCAGTGCAGTTTTAGAAACGTATCTAAGGAAGTTTGTGTCTTGTTTCAACTGCATGTGACCTAAAGCTGCTGCAGTCACTCCTGGGGTAATTCTGGTTTACCCTGAGAAGATCAGTAAAACACAGTGGTTTGCATGCAGTGGGTGCTGCAGGCTGCTATGGGTTGGCAGGGATCAAACTGCTCTAAGAGCAGTCCCGAGTGCCCTGAAAAGTAGAGGAAAACAAGGAATACATTCTCATGGACCTGCCTGCACAGTTGTGTCTATGGCACATTAAGAGTGTTACATTTTCAAAATGAAACTTCATTTCTAATTTTCTGGGGGTTTGTTTTGTTTTGGGTTGGGTTTTTTTGTTTTGGTTTGGTTTTTTGGGTTTTGGTTGGTTTTGTTTGTTTGTTTGTTTGTTTTGATTCATTGGTCGCAGAAGCCAAATTCTACTGGTTCTAGACTTTCCTTTTCTGTTTTTTGTTTCTTCAATATTTCAAGTTTTCCCTTTCTTTTCACTGCACATGTTTGGGGTTTTTTGTTTGTTTGTTGTTTGTGGTTTGTTTGCTTGTTTTTCCTTTATTTCCACTGTACTGGACACTTCTGTGGTTATTTTTCCTGTTCTCCCATTCAAATGGAGCCTGAGGGCAGGCAGTGTCTGCCGTGTGTGAATGGGACCATCAGGCAAACAAGAGAAGAACTTGCCAGGCACCAACTGCCTCTTTCCAACTCATCGGTGCCAATTGTCCTCTGCTCCCATACACTCCCCTAAGAAATGAGGAATTGTCTACTGTGGCTTATTCTAGTAACAGTGAACATTAAAACGGCCTTCAGAGAAGTTTTCCACATTGTGCGGAGGGCAAGGGGCCTCTTGCGCTTTAGTTGTCACATCTAGATTCTTTGAGAAAGTAAATTCCTGAGAATTGAAAGCACTTGTGGGCACAGCTGTGGTACCTCCGGGCCGGGGCAGGCTGAGCTTCTCAGAGCTCGGCACAAGGGCTGCTTGTGCTCCCCTTGGTGTCCCTCTGGAGCCAAAAACGGGGTGGCAGATGGACCTCTGCATCTTCCAGTAGCAACACTGGTCTGTGAAGGTAATTTCCTCTCTTCCAATTCAGTGAGAGCTTTTGGTTCAATATTTCTTGGTTTGAGGGGAGAGGGGGTAGGTGTTTCTTGTTATTGATGCGTCATCTTTCCTTGGATAGTAAGTTTAGAATCCTTGTTTTTTGGAGTTTGATAAAGCAAGCAGTAAGCCAGCACTGAAGCTGATGGAGTGCCATAGCTGGTACAAAAGGCTCTGGTAGAAATACCACGTATAGTCTGTTGGGATTCACCTGGCCCTTGGAGCTGATTCCTCTGGGACCTTTATGCTGTTGAACTTCTTTGCAGCACAGGAACGTGCCCCAGGTGAGGGAGCAGCCCCTGATAGTGGTACTCCTGGGGCTGGGAAGTGTGGAAGAACAGGAGGCTTACCACAAACCTTGACTGAAACACCACCAAAACTGAACAAGAAAATAGCTTCTTTGACAGTGGTCTGAAGCCAGCTGCTGATTAAAGAAAGCTGATAAAACAGGTGGTGAATCAGTGCACTAGGCAGGAGGGGAAAGCAAAGATCACCTGCAGTGATCTGGTTGCTGCAGAAGCACCTTGTAGGGTAACTCATGTGGAAAGGGACCTGTGCTCTGGGCAGCCACGAGTTTCTCTGAGGTGTTTCCAGTCTTGGAAACCTCTTTGGATGAGCTGTCTCGCTGCTTGGCTGTCCTTGCAGGAAGAAACATCCCTTGATTTCCTGCCTAAATCTGTCTCTTGTACACCTACCGGAGCCCCACTCCCTCAATATGCCCAGGCAGGAGGGTGTTGGGAGTCCCCAAAGCCCCTCCTTCTCCAGCAGAGCAGCCCCCCGTGCCCCTCCTCTTGCAGCCAGGGCTCGGTGCCCTGGCTGTACCCGTGGCTTCAGGCTTTGGGGCTTATTGCTCCGTTTTGTCCGTGTATTTCTTGTGCTGGGGGGACAAAACGCTGGGCACAGTGTTCCAGGTGTGACCTGCTGTGTGCTGGGGAGAGGGGAGAGCCCCTTCCATCTTCTGGGTATCTGTGTGTGTCCATGTGGAGCTCTGAAGAGACCAGCCTGTGTGAACTGGAAGCCCAATCAGGAGGTGACCTGGTGGCCCCAGACCACGCTGGCTGCTGCACTTACTGGTATGGACTGGGTGAGCTCATCAGTGAGTGCCTGGAGGCGTAAGAGCTAAACCAAATGCTTCTGCAGAGACCAGCCTGCCAGATCCAGGGGCTCACGAGTCGTCTGTGACCCCTTTGGTGAGATGTGGAGTGGGGGCAGAGGATAAATCCTTATGGACTGTAGGGCAAAGAGGATACAGAAGGAAGCACATTCTTGGTTCCTCAGGCATGGCCTCACCTGATGGCCACAGGTACTGCTGGCACTGCTCCTGCAGCAGCATGAGGCACTTCAATTACAGAATCACTAACAGCCACACAGGACGCACCCTGATTTATGCACTAAATACCAGGAAAGGCTGAAGTTTTGTTTGTCACTGAGCAGAAGGTGACGGTTGCTCCAGCATGTGAAATATTTCATGCCTGACACCTCAATTCAGGAAATGGTGGTTTGCTCAGCAGAGGTGCAGGAGGCAGCAGGTTGTTATCGAATGTAACGTGAGCTTTTCTCATGTTTTTTCTCGATTCACTGAGTTTGTTTTCCAGAGCAGAGGGCTGTGCTGGGCTCTGCTCGGTGGGCAGTGGGGCACTCCGGCTGGCACACGGGAGGGAGCTGGGAGTGCCCACAGCAGGGCACGGGTCCTGAGTGCTCGGGAGTGTTTTCTTGGGTTTTTGACACTGTAGCAAGTTCGTTTTCCTGCAGGGCTGGGCTCACATCCTGCAGACCTCGGTGGCTGAGGTTCCTATTCCTCAGACACAAGATGCCTGAGGTTTGCTGAACCGCAGCGAGTTCATTGTGAAACGGTGCCCCTGACGTGGCTCAGCCTCCCCTGGGTTTTTACTCTGCGAAGGGAGTGAAGCTGAGCCCTCTCAGGCCCTTTCCAGGCGGTGGGAGCAGGTCTGGGTGGGTGGGTGCTGTGCCCACCCCCTGTGTGGGAGGGCACCAGTGGGTTGCCCCTCATCCCCTGCACTCGAGGGGACTGCGTGGTAAGGACAGCACCCGGGTCCTCTGTCTCACATCTCACCAGCTCCTGCCCTAAGAGCAAACAGAAACAAACTGGAAGACCAGCGTCTTTCACCCCGTCTTTACAAGGGCCTTGTGACAAGGACACGGAGAGGTTGGGGTGGCTCCTTCCAGCCCGGGCCCCAGAAGGTGGGGGCACAGCTCCCATCACCTGTCACCACAGCAGCTCCCACCACTTCTGTGGTTGCAGGTACCTCCTAATTTCTAAAGTGGAGACATATCTCTGCTGCAGTGTGAACCCCCAGCCTTTAAATGTGGCTCAGGGAGCAAGTTATTCGTGTTGGCAATACGGACCTTCCCCAGGGCAGTTCTCTGGTTTCCCTGAAATACAGAATTGTTGCCTTTTCTTGGATCTGTAGGGTACCATGCAGTGCATGTACGGGGCACTGCGTCGATACCCCGGCTTCCCCCTGAGCCTCCTTTTCTCCACCACCTTTGGTCCCTGCAAAGGGGGCCAAAGCAGAGCAGTTCCTGCTCCTGGGGACAGTGCCTTGGCAGGACACCCTCTGCCTGACTGTGCCCGTCAGTGGCAGGAGGAGTCACCCACCCTGCTATGGAACCCAGAAAAATAGTCTCTCAAGGCTTCCTCATACCTGTGAGCAGTTTGAGGGCTGTTCCCACTCCTTAACCCCTGGATGCTCCTGTTACCTAAAGGTGTGTGCATTGTAATCAAACACCCTGGGGAGCTGCTTCTCTGGAACATTTCCTACCTGACGAACACAACTGAAGTACTGGAGGGAGTGGGCTCAGTCCTTTCACTGCAGAGCTCTTCAGCGGGGATGGGGCTGAGAGGCTCAGCCTGTGCTTCCAACAAAATCCCTCCTGCTTCTCTGTGGGAAACCTCTCTGTGGGCTTCCACAAGTGTGGGGTGAAGCCGGCTGGGTAGGAGAAACCCCAGTGAGGCTCCTCCAAAGCTTATGGTGAGGGGTTGTTCTGGGTAGGAATGGCAGCTGCTGGATATAATGAACTGTTATTCAGAATTATTATTTCTGTGTGAAATGTGTGTGTCTAACATGCTGATTTTAACACTTGCTGATTTAAATATTGCCATGGGTAATCTACACCATGTCCCTGTTAAAAGTATCCTGAAAATTAGCCATGAGGCTGGGAACAGGCCAGCACGGCCCCTACTCCACTCCCTGCACCCTCTGCTTTCCTCAGCAATAAATCTCATGAAAACAAAGCCCTACCTGTCTGGGCTTGTCTTCCCAATTAATTTCTGCTGCCTGAAGACTGTTGGTGAAATCTTTGTAGTATTTAGCCGATGACAGAACAAACTCAGTGAAACCTATTCTTGCTATGCAGATATTGGAACTGGGCATGTTCAGTGGATATGCCGTGGTTCACCTGGCTCTTGTTATTTAATAGCCCTGCTCACAAACAGCTAATGTGTGTAATGCCTGTGCTGGCTTCATTTTGATTCAGGGCCAGCATCCTTATGCTGCGTTCCATCCTTCATCCTCTGTGTTGTCAGTGCTAAACCACCTGTGCTTTGATAGGAGCAAAACCTTCCCCTACTTTCTGGTTGCCCAGAGTTGCTCAGACCCTTCCCCATCCTCCTCCCTGTGGGAACCTGCCTTTCACCACTCCTTTGCTTTTGTGTTTTGAGCCACTGCTCCTGCAAACAGAGCACACAAAGCCCTTCTCTCTGCCCGTGGCTGGTTCCTGCTTGGCTGCCATGTAACGCTGCTGAGGTTGAATTCCCCTGGAAGGTCCCCAGGAGCTGCTGCTCACACCTTGGCTTGCCCCAGCTTTGATGCTGTGGCCACGTGCCCACAGCGTGGCATGTCACGCCATGCGATGGGGACCAAGCAGAACAGGCAGCGGCACTTGTTTGAAGGGTGACAATTCTACTCCAAAACAGGAGGCGAGTTTGTCTGTGGCGTCTGAGCACCCTCGTCCCAGCTCAGGATGCTCCTGTGGTAATGAGTAGTGCCCATTGCTGCTGTTCTGGCCCAGAGCTGGTACCACTGGCAACCTGCTGGGCCACCAGCTCAGCCTGCTGCTCCCGGCTGGCTTTTGCCAGCTGGGAAACATTGGTGGGCTGCAAGAGGCAGGTCTGTGCTGCGTGGGCTGTGACATCTCAGCCCTCACCCCACCTGGGCGGGCTGGGTACTGACTGTCAGGCTCTTCAAAGGCTTCACGATGGAGTTTCTGTATGAGTCATGAGCACAGTGAATGGAGTGGATTGTTCTGAAGTTGAAAAGGCTGAGGAGAGCCTGGCCATTTGTGTTGACTGTCAGAGAGCAGGGAGAGAGGCTGGATTTGCTGTCCTGTTTGCTCTGCAGACTGGATTCCTTATTCCTGAATATCTTCTGTTTACCTTTTCCAGTGTCTATTCTATGCATTTGTCCTGACTTTGTTTTCCGGCCTTACACCTCAGAAGGGATTTTGTGCAGAGACAGGCCCTGGTAACTTCTGGCGCAGCAGTTTTGGGTCCTGAGATCTACTCCCTTGTCCATTCCCTGGTCCTCATCATCTCTGAGCCCTGTGGCTCAGGTGATTGTAGGTGATTTGTGGCTTCTGCTGGCTTGGGTTGACGTTCCTCTGAGAGCTGAGCTGGTGGCAGTGCATGCTGTGCTCCCGTTGGTCCTCTGGAAGGGGCTGTGGGAAGTTTTCCTGTGCCTTCCCAGCTCCTCCTCTCCCTGGGACAGAGTGCCTGGCAGGGAAGCACTGGCTGAATTCACATCCTGAGCTTATCGGGGCCAACGGGACCAAAGGGCGGTGGGGCCGGACCCAGTGCAGGTCCCTGGGGCTCCCTGCACGGCGCTGCCCACGCTGAGGGGCTGGGAACATTGCCCTGTGTCTGGGCACAGGGAGGCTGGGGAGGGACAGGGGGGAGTTTAACAGCGAGAGAAACAGTGAAGGGCATGGAAAAATGGGGGAGGAAAAGGAGCGCTGAGGTGCAGCACTGTGGTGGGAGAGGGTACAGGGAGTGGACTGAAGCAACTGCAAAAGGAGAAAACACAGCTTAGATGCAGTTTGTCCATGAAAAAGTGACTTTCGTCCCCATCGCCCTTTCTAGGGAAGATTTTTCCTTACCTAAGCTCTAAAACTGACTTTTCTACAGGTAACACTTCTTTCCTTGGCCCTCCCAAGCCTCTGGGAGTTTTTGCCCTGAGAAAGTTTCTGTCCTCCTTGTGTTGTGTGTATAAACATGGGGAGGAAACAGACCCTTGCAGAACCGGAGAGGAGGAATGAGAGGAGAAATGTTTGTAATCCAAGACGTTTGGTTGCTTTCGAAGCAGTAGTTTGCCTTTGCACCACAAATAAATACCCCACTATTTTTTTGAAGTTATAAATTTGTACCTTTGGTCCAAAGCCCTGCTGTCCGTTACAGGTGTGACATTTAAAGTCATGTGACTGCCCAGAAATGTGTCTGGTTATCGGGTTCGGTCCCCATGGCAAATAGAGGGCAAATGATAACAGCAGGCTCTGCTGCCTGGGGGGCAAAGCTCACCCCGGTGCCACTGCGTGGGCAGCCCAGAGCCAAGGGCTCCGTCACTGCCCTGTGAGACGATCACTGGGAATCCGCTTGGGTAGAGACTGGGGAGACAGCTCCGTGTTTACAGGTCAAAGGTTTTCACTGGGAAAAGCTGCGTTGCGAGGTGTGTGATATCCTGCCTTTGCAGCGCTGAAAATCTCTGTAGGCACGAACCAGGGGCTCCTGCCCCCTCGGCGCGGGGCAGGGTCTGTGCCTGGGCTGCTGCAGGGCTTTCCTAATGTACAGGATGTTGGACTGTGGCTGGGACTGTCTGGTTGTTTTCACCAGGTTTTGTCCCGTTGACATTCTAAGGCTCCAAAACTAAATAAGGGGGGGTTTAAATTGTTTCAAGGCTTACAAGCAAGCTGCAGCCAGTGCTGGGGTAAGGATGGTGTAGGTGATGGAAAGCCTCTGCTGGAGCAGCCGTCCAGACCTGCAGCAGTAGCTGCATTTCCCAAATGAGCACTCACCACACAAGGACTCCTTTTGTTCTCCACCCCAAAGAAGTGAGCTCTATTTTTACAGCAGCTGCATTGCCTGCAGATCTTTCTGTCATGCAAGATTCATGGCACCAGACTGAGTTGCTTGCCCTTCGAGCCCTGCCCGTAGAAACTTCCCTTTTACTGCTCTCTGGGCTTGGCAGAGGTGAGCTCTCCCCAGGGACCTGCTCTCCTGGGATGTGAACACTTCCCAGCTGAGCATAGTGGTATGCATATTGCAGATGAAAACAGCTCTTACTCCAACACAAGTTTACTGGGTTTATGAGGAGTTTTATTGGGATAGGCAAGTTCAGAAAAATCTAATGTCAAGGTTTTGAAGCTGTTTCTGTCACATAGCCTATGCAGGGAATTTATCCTGAAGAGCTGGTGATGCTCCTCTGTGTACAAGTAGCCTAAAAGACTCTTTAGTCTGTCACTTCTACATGTCTCATCTGCCTGGAGGCATCAGCTCAGCACAGCAGCCCCTAGGTCACCCCCCTCCTGAGCTGAAGAGCACCATTCAGCTTTTTCTTCGTCTCTCAAAGAGTTCAAAACAACAAAACTCACAACAAAACACTTGGGGTGGAATTTATCCATCCGGTTGCTTCACTGGCTGAAGAACTGCCCAGTTCTGTTGTGGCACTTCACTGCTTTTCACTGGTGAAACACCCACCGTGCAGTCGGTCACACAGACACCTTGGCAGGTGACAAGGAAGGCACCTCCAGCATCCTGGTAAAAAAGTCTTCGAGCATGTCTGTGGTCCCTGGGTGTGAGGCATTAGCTGCTGCTTTCTTCTGTCTTCAGATCTTGGTCTAGCCTTTAATCTGTGAATTGTGCTGCATTTTGTGTCTGATTTCTGTCATATTTGTGAAAAGCTTGCTCCTTGTAATGCATGAATGGGCGAATTCATCTCTGCCTTATTTTTAGCAGTGTTTGCATCATAGAAAGTTTCCCTTCTCTCTCCTGTCCCCTCCCCCATGTGTGACAAACTTGCAGGGACTCTTAAACAAGACCAGTTTCCTCTGGTTGTGTCAGTGCTGCTGATCTGCTGTCCTGTCCTGTCCTGGCAGCAGAGGTGGCTCGAGGTCCTGCAGCCCCATGTTCTTTCCCTGGCAGTAGCTGCTGCTGCACCTGATCAGGGCACAGACCTGACCACGGAATCATCATAGAACCATGGAAAGGTTTGAGTTGGAAGGGACCTTAAAACTCATCTCGTTCCAAGCCCTGCCATGGGCAGGGACACCTTCCACCAGCCCAGGTTGCTCCAAGCCCCGTCCAACCTGGCTTTGGACACCTCCAGGGATCCAGGGGCAGCCACAGCTTCTCTGGGCACCCTGAGCCAGGGCTTCATGACCCTCCACAGCCAAGAATTTCTTCCCCATATCTAATCTGCCCTGCCCTCTGGCAGTTTGCAGCCATGCCCCCTTGTTCTGTTACTGTCTGCTCAAGTAAAAAGATTGTCTTTTTCATAAGCTCCCTTTAAACACTGGAAGGCTGAAAACCTGGTGGGTGATTTCTTTGCTCATGTACCAAACATTCCTGCTCCAGCACTGTGGGATTGTAGGTGGATGTGATCCAAGGCAGCCGTGGTACCCGGGGCTTCCCAGCTGGAGGGATCCTGCAGGATGGGGACCTTCAGGCCAGGTGCCCTGGCAGGGAGTGTGGCAGCTGTGAGGGAGCAGCAGAGTCCCCACCCTCGGGCAGCCACCTCTGCAGAGCCAGGATGAGCTCATGGGAAGCTGCTCTGTGCCGGTGTCACCTGGAAGGTGCTTCCTGCGCTTGCCTTCCTCGGGCAGGGCTGGTGAATGACTCACAGGACCAGGGATGATGCCCGGGCTCTCCTGCCCACGCTGCCCCCCAGCTGAGCTGCATTTGAGGCTCCCCATCTCACCCCATGGCCCTGAGTGTCCCCTTGCCTCCTCCCCAAGCCCCACATCTGTCCCTGCCCCGCAGGTCAGGTGGCAGCAGAGCCTGTGCCAAAGGCAGGAGGAATGTCCGCTTTGTTCCAGCCCTTTGGGCTGGGTCTTCCTCTCCCACAGCCTGATATCCTCCTCAGCCCTGGCTCCGACAAGGCACTTATTCCCCGAAGGCCATCCCGGGGCTTTCCAGGCACTGTCAGAGCCTGTGCTGTCCCAGCCGTGGCCTCAGCCCTGCTTGCCTCTCACCTCCCACCCGCAGGTACCACCCCACCGGCCCTTCCAGGCTGCAGCAGGGCGAGGGAATGACACACTCCGGGAACAACTGCTCCCTTTCTCAGGCACACCGGAGGGGGTTCACTGGGGCTCTGCTGCTGACCTCAGCCCCAGGGCTGGTGGCACTGCTGAGATGGACCTGTCCGTGGCAGGACTTGCTGTGTAAGAATTTTTTTTAAGTGTAGCCTGGCTCAAAGTTAGGCCTGACCTGCAGATGATGGCAAATACAAACAGTACCCAGACGTGCACAGCACCTCAGCTTCCCTCCCCTGACAAGCAGGATTCCACCCACCAGCTGCCCTCCGAAGGGGTGGGGGCAGAAAATGGGAGCAAACAAAATTCCTTGCGCTTTCATGAGTCATGAAAAAAACCCCTCCAACTCCCTCTGTCAACAGCACATCTGTTTGGGTATTTTGAAGGAAGCTGGAATGCATCCTCAGAGCTCTCCCATGAGAAAAAGTAAACATGTCATATATAAAACATTTTATTAAAACAAATATACAACACTTTATATACAAAAATAAAATGTACAAGAAAATAGTCTGTTACAGCTTAGTGATTTACACACACACCAGAACCTCATCCATCCAGCACTTTGCTGCATAGGCTGGTCCAGGGGGTCCCTGGGATGTTTCAGCTTGTGTGCAGTGCTGGAGTGATCCCTGTAGAGTGCCAGAAGGGATCTGGGCAAGGCATGGTAAAAATAAAGAGCTCTGCTCCTCTCAGTGCAAAATTGTTTCATGCAGCAGCTCTTCAGCTCTTACATGGAAATGGATAGGGCATGGCTATGGCAGAGAGCATCCTACGAGTGCACAGACTAGGTGGAAGCAAAGCCTAAACTGAATTTTCACATTTTATTGGTCTAAATTATTTACACAGTTTGAAAGATCTAAAGTTGTACTATATGATGGAGTAATCAAAGAAGAGAGGGCCAATTAGTGCAAGTTTTCTGACTAAGTGTAATGACAGTCAAGCTCAACATCACCAGTGTTGCACAGGTAAGCAGCAACCAAAACTGACAGGTAAGAGACTCATCTGCAGTGTCTCCCCTAAGCACTCTGGGGGTAAAGTGCTCATCACATCTCACATGGGGAGGATGGTAACCTGCTCCCCAGGCCTGTGGTCCCCCACCAGGTCAGACTCCAAGGCCCACCGACAGCTTCCAGCAAAGCTTCCCCGCCGGAGCGAGCGGGTGCGTCCTGCGGGCGAGCGCCTCCGGGGCCAGAGTCCTGCCAGCAAGCTGGGCATCCTTGTTTAATTGATAATGGAGTTTTCCATGCTAAACTTCCCAGGCCTAAAACTGAAACGGAATAAAAAAGCTACTTTCTTCGGTCAGTCAGTAACAAAATATTTCTTCCAATCTCTCCACGCCTGTCGGTCTCTACCCGAGAGCAGGTTGTGGTCGGGGAAGCCGGGGCTTAAAAGCCACAGTGGATGACTTGCTGCATGGTAGGCCTCACTGTATCCAGCCAGGAGAAGTCAAGGCTGTTTTTCTGGTCAAGGAATCTGAAATCTGTCTCTCCTAGACAAAATAAACCAAGAATTGGAACTGAACCAAAGCAATAAGAGCAAAATAGTCCATAGATATATATAAAAAAATCAAAACCTGAAAGATTTCTCAGATGTGAACAAATACCTTAGACTATTATTTTGCTAAAATACACCAAATGCTCTCTGTTCATCTGCCCCACTCAAGCTACTGCTAGAGGAAATACTTCAGTTATAGTGCAAGGAGTTCCTTGCTGACCTAACTTATGCATGTATAACCCTGAAACCTCGAGGGTACTCTTACTTGGAGGTGTTTTTGACTTCTATTTTTTTATGTAAAAATTCCTTACATCCCTCCAACAGGCTTCTTGGAAATCTCAGAACACAAGGATATTCCTCCATTTCCTCTGCTGCCTCCCAATTAATATCTTGCGTGAAAACCCTCATCTGTGTCATCCTGTGGCCTTGACTGTTGGTGACAAACAAGGAGCCTGTACCTGAAGTCGTGTCGATCTCCCCATCCTGCTCCTTGTAGCTGTAGGTGCTGCACATGCTCTGGGTGCCCGACTCATTGGTGAGAAAGCCCTTCCCACCGATGCTGGTGTTGTGCCAGTCTTGGGGTGGGACAAGCAGCTGGAAGAGAAAAGGAGATGGTAAAAACTGTTCCTTCTTGCTGTGGGTGTAATGTCTGACTCCTTCCCCTTAATCAGAAGACAGGTAAGCAACAAGATCAAGCTCTATCTTCTCACGCTAAGTTATATAAAACTTGTTTTACTCCCACTTTAAAAAAAAAAAAAAAAGTTAATGCAAATAAGGAAGGCCTGGCGCACTTTATTCCATCTTATCAGTGGGATGAGCGTGACCCATCTGGAAATGCAGATTAAGGGCTAAAGATATCAGAGGTGGAGGAAAGGGCAAGACAGGAAAGTCTGGAGGCCCTTTGCAGGCCCTAATACATCAACCTGAGCCCAAGGAAACGGCCTCAAGTTGCGCCGGGGAAGTTTAGATTTATCTTAGGGGTGTTTTACAGCATTAATGAGCCTGTGATTCTATGAACCCCTACTCCTACAGTAACTTCCTCTGACTTTCACGTGGAGGGTAAATGTTTCCATGGGTGTGTCCTCTCCAGTTCATGTTTGCAAAGCAGCCTTCTTTTTATTTTTAATTGTTTAGGCTTCCTCGTTAAATAAGTGTATGTTCAGCCTATGTGGGACCTGCTTCCCTTCCTCTCTTGGTGCAAACACCAACTTTGGACCACTTCATTCTGACCAGAAGAGCTGGTTTTACCTTGAAAATATCCGGGTTAATTTCCTCTTCATCTTCATCTGTGACTGCTTTGTAAGTACATAAAAAAAAGGGAAGAAAACAGACACAGATGTCAGCCTTGAGCCCTCATATTTCTGCTTTTTCACCACAGAACCTGCTCCGTAGTCTCTTGTCACACAGCACCACTGCCTGTAACTCCCAGAGCCCTTCAAGAACTGCACCCTGGGACTGCAGCCAGCCCTGCTCCTGCCCGGGACGCAGCAGAGCAGAGCCCGCCTGGGATGGAGGGTGATGGGAGGAAGGTGGTTTGCACCCCGAGTGAAGAACCCCTCTGATACAGCCACGTTAAATATTTTTTCCCCCTGGGAAGCATGGCTACCTCCACTGTCACTGTCGGAGCAGTGGCATTTCAGAGCCCTTCAGCTACGAGCGGGTGGCAGGTGCCAGCTGTCCCCTTGTGCACCCTGGCCAGTCTGGTAACTCCAAATATGCAGATCTATCAGGTGGAGATTGGGTTTTCTACAGAACAACTCTTGTTTCTCCTGTTGCCTTGGACATTCCTTCATCCCACTGCCTTGTCTCCGAGCCTGCCTCCTGCAGACCAGTGACATACTGGGATAGGCAAAAGAAATACCCACCTTCAGAGGACGAGGCCAGGGGAGACACCTGGAGCTGGTAGAGGTCGTTGGTGCTGTCAGCCATGGGCACTTCCAGTGCCGGCCTCCAGTCGGGCAGGGAGCCGCTCACCTCGCAGGAGGACAGGTCTGTGGGATGCACCAGAGTTGGCACTCACAGGAGGGACACCCACCTCTACGTCCCCCCTGCCCAGCTGATGGCACAGCCACCTCAGCCCCAAGACCCATCTCTGAGTTCAGCCCGAAGGGCATTTTCCACTCTGCTCAGAGCTAAAAGCAGGGTCGCGCCCAAGGGGATGGACTTGCTCAGAGCTAAAGCTGGTGTCTCACCCAAGGTGATGGATGTGCTCTCCACCTCCACTTCCTGCCCTGTATAGTCGTGAATGGTGTAGCCGCTGTGGTCATCTGGCAGGGGAGTGTTGGTTAACCTTTCTGCTGACTCCTCCAGCCTCGTCTCTTCATAAAACTACAGGAACAAGGGCACAGCATGAAAGACTTGTCGAAGAACATGCAAGTTCCCACATGAAAAAAAGTTAAGCAAGAAAACCACCAAAACCTCTAGCTTCTTCAGCTGCCTCTATAGACACATACCTTTCTCTTGCTCCTGCTTCTTACTTCTCTTGAAGACTTTGACTTCCTTTCTGGGAAATAAAAATAAGACAAATGTGAGAAAAA
This sequence comes from Grallaria varia, assembly GCA_013396735.1. Classification (NCBI taxonomy): domain Eukaryota; kingdom Metazoa; phylum Chordata; class Aves; order Passeriformes; family Formicariidae; genus Grallaria; species Grallaria varia. The sequence continues at coordinate 3,239 of VWZG01001487.1, read as the reverse complement.
GCTGCACATTTTAGGTGAGTGTGATCTCTTGCAGCCTTGAGCCTTGCTCAGCAAGCTCAGCTACTGCCGGCAGCAGCCAGTCCCCACTGCCTTCTGATGAGGCACATTTAAAGAACTGAGGATAAACTGGAGCACTAGGAAAAGCTGTTCCCAATGGCAATAACCAGTGAGAAAGTCCAGTAGCACCAGCGCTACCAACAGGTCTGTCACCCCCTGCCCACACAGGGCAGGACATCTGAGCTCTGTTTAAGCAGTAAAACCCCAGCTGGGCTGTCAAGGGTTTACCTTTCTTCTCAAGCTTTGTCAAGGGTGGCAGCATCCTGTACACCCTGACAGCACTGGAGCCTTTGTTGATGCTTTTATCCTTCACTTCTTCGATGTCAGGCAGGGAATTCATGGCACAGCGGAAGTTTGCCTTCCAGGTTTTTGGATCAGGATCTTTCTCACCTTCTTTGTATCTTCCTATAAATAAGAGTAAGTACATGCATTGAAGGCTTCGCAGAGCTGGTTCTTCCCACCAAAAAAAGTGCCAAAATTCTATTTTCTGCCATATATAGTAATAGTTAATGTAACTACTAGTGTAAGGTGCAAATCAAGGCAGAAAATGCCTTGTTTGAGATACTCATATGACTGATGGGAATGTAAAGGCAGCACACACCTGTATGAATAGCCCAGTTCCGGAACAGGCAGGCATCCTTCTCCATGTCCCAGCCATGCTTAGCTGCATGTTTCCATGGGATTTGAAATATCCTCTTATCCTAAAATTGAACCAGTAGAGATTTGAATTAAAAAAGAAGCCTCCCATGTTGGTTTGGAATGATGGATTTAATCGAAGATTTCTCAGTAGCAGCTCAGAAATACTATAACACCCCCCCACACACACTTTATGTTTTAATTAAATATCCACTTTTCCCTCTACTTTGTTCATGGCATTGAAGGCTTTTGATGATTTCTGAATCTGGGATAAAAATGTGTCACAGTACAGTAGAGCTAAGCAATATTACCAATTTTATCCCAGAATAATTTCAATACATTGGATCCAATATAAAAGTACGTCATAAATTACAGCATATTTTCTAGGTACACTTTGGCAGAGAAATCCTTTTTTAAGTTGCCCATAAGATCTTCCAGGAATCCTACAAAAAACATGTCCTAGCTTAAATATCCTGGTTCAATAACCTCAGTGATCTCATCCTGTGCTACAGATACAGGGATGTGCCTTCTGGACCAAAAAACAGTGTTTATTTCAGCCCAAATCTTAAAACTGGGAGCAACTGGAGTGTAACAGCAGCTGTTTAACTGGGACAGGATGTGACTTAGCTCAGTGGGCAGCAGGAGTAAAAAATATCTTGGAGTTTTCTTTGTACTCCACCATGTTCAGACTGTTTTCATTGTAATTTATCATTCCCCTCCTGAGAATTTGCCCAGAAAAAAAAGCAGAGCTACTCCACCGTGTCCCAAACAGAGCTACCTTTTCTGCAAACAAAACTAGTTTTTTAAAACAATGCTAGCAAGCTTTCCCCATGTTGTTTCCTTTATGCTCCTGACTGATGTTTAGTGTCATTTAAGAACAAGTAATACTACTAATGATGATAATAGTACAAACCAGCCTCACCTTGTTAATCCATATCAGTCCGGGTATTTGATTGGAATTAATCTGCATTTCCAACCAGGGCCTCATGCGCATTCTTGACACTGGCATGTTGGCTGTGAAAGAAGTAACAGGTCAGCCAAACCCTCGGCGCAATATTTAACCCCTCTGCAGTGTCTGTCGCCCCCCGTCCCCTCCGTGCTCTCCGCATGGCCACCAAAGCCCCAAGGAGCGCTGCTTTTGCAGAGCCCGAACTGCGGCTCGGCGCGTCCCACCTGCTGCAGGAGGGGAGCGCTCCCTGCCCTGCCTGCTCAGCCCCAAAGCACGGCTCGGGTTTGCAGTTGGGCAGAGGCGATGGCAGAGCGCCGAGCTCTGCGTGGGAAGCTCTGCGTGGGGAGCTCTGCGTGGGACGGGGCAGTGCCGGCCCTGGAGGGGGCGGGTGTCCCCCCGCGGGGACCGGGGCGGGTCCCGCCGCGCAGCCACTGAGACACACCGGACCGCACCATCCTCTTCTTCAAAGCTTATTACTATTGCTCAAGCTGCGCCAGGTAGGGACCCCAATTCCACCCCAATTCCACCGCGACCCGTCCCGCGGAGCGGAGCCCGGCGCTGCCACCGCGGGGACCGGCCCCGCCGGCGCGGCCCTCCCTGCCCTTCCTCTGCACGAATGATTTCCTCTTCGCGGCGGTTTCCAAGACAAACAGCCCTAGATAGCCCAAAAAACTCACTTCTAACTTGCACCAGCAACGCGCGCGGCGCGACGAGGTCCCGGAGGGCGCCGGCCCCGGGCGGGGGCAGCAGGGGCAGCCCGGGAAGCGCGGCTGGGGCCGCCCGCCCCGCACAGCCCCGCACAGCTCCGCACGGCCCCGCACGGCCCCGCTCAGCCCCGCACAGCTCCACACGGCTCCACACGGCCCCGCACGGCCCCGCACGGCCCCGCTCAGCCCCGCACAGCTCCACACGGCTCCACACGGCTCCGCACATCCCCGCTCAGCCCCCCACGGCCCCGCACGGCCCCGGCTCTCGGCGGAGCGGCAGCTGAGCACGGACGTGCGTGGTCCCGGTGTACGAGTGACAGCCCGGCCGGCCCGTCCCGGGAGTTGCGCGCGGCGCCGCAGCAATGCCCGCGGGGAGGGGGTGCCCGCAGGAAGGGGTGCCCGCAGGAAGGTGTGCCCGCAGGAGGGGATGCCCGCAGGAAGGGGTGCCCGCAGGAAGGGGTGCCCGCTGCCCACCCGACGGCTGCCGGCCCAACGCGCCCGCTCCACCTCCAAAACTCCTCCGCACGACAGCGGCCGGTGCTGCCTCTCGTGCCGGGCAGAGCCGAGCCGAGCCCCCGGGCCGCTCTCGCGGACTCTGCGGGGCGCCTTCTCCCGGAGCTGCGGCGCTGCGCAAAGCGGGGCTGAACGATGGGATGGG
>VWZG01001464.1:8801-22400 GCA_013396735.1 Grallaria varia | reverse complement strand
CAGATGGGTATAGATATTTTAGATATTCAGATTATAGTACACCATTTTCCAGACTGGACAGCAGGGCTTTAAAGGGGACTTAAAAAAAAATCCCATACAAAATTCACCACTCAGTTTCAAAAGTTTTCTTCTCAAAAGTGGCAACATGTTGCCTCATCCTGTCTGTACAGCCCAACACGCTCCTGTCATATGCCATAGAAGCCTTAGAAATTACCTATCTCTAAGACTGTTGTGACAGTGTAGCTGTGAGAAGACACTATGGTGATAATGTCAACTAATCTTCATACCAAGTAAGACCTGAGCTGTGANCTCTGCTAGGTTTGGCTCCATCAATATTTGAAAAGAAAAGGTGTTAAGTGAATCGAAACAAGTTGTTTTCATCTCCTGGGTTAGGACTCTCAGGCTTTTCCTATTTGCTGAACAAAATATAGAAATGCCAGTATCTTTTATACTTACTTTATATTCTATAAATATGTTAAGTAATTTATAAGTACCAATGTTATGTTTTATATATGTGTGTTAAGTAACTACAGGCTGTTGTTCAGGTAAAATCTTCTATTCTATGGGACTGAATGCTAGTTGAAAAAGAAAGGGAAAGAGGGAAAAGAAAGAAAATGAAGAAAAGAAAGAAAAAAAGAAAGGGAGGGCATCAAGTAAGCATGAGATACTGTTTATCTCTGAGCTGGCACTAATGAAGTATTTTTACTGAATGGCAGTAAAATGCTACTGAAAAAAATGTGGGGGGTTTTATGGTTGCTGTCATTTTTTTTTGTGTGCTTGCTTGTTCGTTTCTTTTTTAACAAGGACTATTGTAGTACTATCAGATTTGTTTGCTTTCTTTCCCTCCCTGGGAATATAAAGAAACAGACATTTTACTACTTACAGAATCACAAACATAATGTCTGTTCAGTGAATCAACGGATGGATCTCATACCTCAGTAGTACAACACAGCTTTTCTGGATATTAATTAGTAATGTAAAATATTCTGACTTTTCAAGGGCAAACTTTTAATATCTGTTGAAAAGGTCAAACCAACAAATCTTTACAATTTTTTTCTAGATTTTCCTTACCTTGTGAATAGTATCATACATCTTCATATTTTTGGGGGTGAAAGTAAACGTTGAAATATTAAAATGGAGATTCCATTCTTTGAAAATTTCCACTGAACTTAGTGACAGTAATGGGTTTCAATTTTATCTCCCCAATAGAATTGTCAGTACTGTCAGTGGGAGTAATACAACAAATATTTTCACATCTGGGTACATACATTGCCCTCAGATATTGATTAGTCATGGAAAATCCACACAACACTCTCATTTAGAATTAAATATTGAAAAATAAGCATGTACAGTACAGACTTTTTTTTGTCCTTTGGTTTGTTTGCTTGCTTGTTTTTAATGTGTGCTGTTGATTGGCATCCTGAGTTACTTTCTAACTTTACCAACCCCTTAACATAGTTGGAGGGATGGTTTTATTAAATAACGAGTCTACTTTACTGATTTACAAGCATTTCATTCAGTAGAAAGTTTTAAAGTCCTGGCCCTGCTAACAAGTATAAAAACTATGTCAAATGTACACTTCCAACAAGAAAAAGCTCAGAAACAAGTTTGTGATTGGAGGATGAAAACTAATCACAGAAGGGTACGAAAGTAGTCAATTTATATACTTACAAAGATGTTATTTTATGTTTTAGGTTGGAATCAACAGTCTGAGAACCCCCTTTTTCTTTTCCACTTTTATTTTTCTTTTATGAAGATGTTTATTTTATAAGCAGAAAAAAATCTACGACAGAATTTTATGATTAGTGTTACTATGGTCTGCCTTGGAAAATGCCTTGTCTCTTAGTACTGTAAGTTCCGCTATCAATAATCTCTAATATTTACACAGAGGCAAGATGTTAGAAAATTAGCTCTGCTTTTTCTACTGCCCACCACTGCAAGCAAAGTCAGGTAGGGAAAACTTATGTTGAGAAAGAAACCCTAAATATGGTAAATTACTTGACGTGGATTCTGTGTTAGGGGAAATCCCAATACTCATTGCAAGGCTGTAGTGAATTTACATTGGAGTCACATTTGCATGTTTGATAACTGGGTCAAAGAGCTCAAGACATGCTACTTCAGTTGGAGGAGCAGAGTTCCCTTTTCTTAGTCTGCCACACAACCTGTTAAGATGTATTAATAGCACCAATTAACTGATATGATCCCTATGATGTTTCATAGCAGATCAATAACAAATGCAGTACTCTCTTAGCCAATCTGTAGAGTCAAGTCTATTGCCTTGGGTCTTCTCAAAAGCTTATCCAGTGCACCCATGCATCTGCAGTCAGACTTTCACCACACTTCTCTCATTCTACTCTGTCTTATTGTTTTAATATACTAAAAATTCTTTTATGTGCCACACCAATGCCCGTTTCACTTAGCTCTTGTTAGGACTGACATGATAATTTTCATGTGACCGTGGCATAAGGTAGTACCTAAATATTGCAACAAGTTACCCTATGAATGTATCTCCATCATCAAATTTTGAACGGTTTTACCTATATTTATCTCTAGCTAAGGAAAATCACTTCTCAGTCTTAGAATGCAGCCAGTCCTTGAGGAAAGCCAGCATAAAACCTTACAACCTTGAGGAAACCTCATAAGGATTTAAAGTCAGCCACTGCAACCTCAGCAAGAACAAAATATCAGAAGCAATATGCAAACGTTAACAAAAACAAACAACAAACAAACAAACAAACACAAAAAAAAAGGAAAAAACCAAACACCAAAACCACCCCAAAACCCAAAGGCCCCAAAACCAACCAGCCAAACAACAACAACAACAACAACAACAACAAATTAGAATTTTTATTTTTTTTTTCCAGGTTGTGGAATAATGGTTGCAGGACTAACTAGGTGTAAACTTCCCAAAGGGATAGAAAGAGAGCAACATGGCACCTAGTAGCATTTGAACTGTCTGAGCAGGAGGATGTAACACTGAGCTCTGTTCATAAACAGAGTAATTTTATTTTAATTGAGGAGGTGTGGTGGGTCTGGCTGAGCCAGAATTTGTTTCCCCATAGGAGCCCTCGCTGTGCTCTGCATTGGTGTTGATAACACACCCATATTTTGGCTATCACTGAGCACAACACTCACTGTTCAGTCAAGGGCAAGGTCCTGGGAGGGGACACAAATAGGTCAGCTGACCTGCACTGACCAAAGGGATATTCCATACCATATGACGTCAACCCAGATATAAAAGCTGGGGCAGGAAGCAGGAAGGGGAGGCACTCACTGTCTCCGGCTAACAAGATTTAGAAGCCCTGCTTCTCAGACGCGGTCGGGGGGTCCTGCTGCTCACGGGAAGTAGAGATTAGTTGTTGCTTTTGCTTTGCGCGCGCACATCCTGCTTTGCTTTGCTTTCTGTATTAATATACACTGCCTTATCGCAACCCACGATTTGTGCTTGTTTTTTTTGTTTCCACTCTTACTCTCTCCCCTGTCCAGCTGGGAGGGGGAGTGATAGAGCAACTGGGTGGGCACCTGGCATTCAGCCACTGTGAACCCACCACAGGAGGCAACAGCAATGCAGTGACTAATACACAGAGAAATGACACATAATTTGACAGTAATGGCTACACAACATGTTTCTTCACGTTTATTCTAGAAATAAGATGGATGAAAAAATACTTTTCACATTTTACATAACATATAACCATAGAACACTGAATTGATCTGAGAACAGCATGACATAAAGACTTAGGGCATTTCAGTAGATTTTGTCAGCCTAAAAGAACAGACAGACTAAGAACCTAAGGAGCAAAGGAAACACAACAGATTTACTTTAAGTACAGCAAGAACTATAGCAGGTTTTGTAGTAAAAGGATTTAGAAATTATTATAGTGTCACTGACAATTTCTTTGCAGATGTCTATTTCCAGTGTTTCATAACACAGCAACAGGTTTTTGCTCTAGGCTAAACAAGTAGAAGAAGTCTCAGCCTCATGGAGAAACTTGTTTTGGTGTGTGGGAGAGTATGTGTGCAAAATAAAAGAAGGAAAGATAGAAGTTCTAAGAATGCAAGCAGATCTGTGGAGTTTCTTTATCAGGTAAATTTTTTTCTTGATTAGATTATCACCCTTGTTATCTAATAAAAGTAGATTGAAAAGTTTTCTATGCTCATTATGATAGTTTTAGTTCATTTTTCTTATAGTGACTAAGAGATTCAGAGGACATGGGTTTTTGTGACAATAGATGGTGATGTTATATATATAGGGTATATTTGCATCTGTAGCTTTCTACTATTTTGACTTCTGGACTCCTAAAGCTTTTTGCATTGTGTTGCAGATCATCCTAAATACTTCATAGAAGTATGTGACTTTACATTATAAAAAAGTTGCTTAACTTGCTTGTTCCTCTCGGATCAAAAAGAATGAAATGTGAGTCCCAGATATCCATAAACTGCAAACACTATTTGGATTATTGGTTGCTATTCCTAGGACTATGACCAACACCATTATGGTATAAACCTTTCTCAGTATTCTATCTTTTCTCGTTTTTAATGTCTCAATTAAGTGGCTGAAATTCAGATTTCATTAAAGCCAGTAGCGCTGTGAAGCAATTGATAGATTTGTCCAGTCACTATGATTTTGATTTGACAGCACCAGCCTGGCTGGCCTGCAAATGTACAGGCAGCCTTGTTTAGTGATGTGCACCAGACCTACCATGTGCTTTCGGTGTCAAACACAACATCTGTGCCAGGTTGGTGCAAACAAGCAGCATTCTCTGCATACTTGGTATTGTACAATGCAGTTGAGCTTCTGAACAAACAGCTGTCCAGATAAATGACTCTGAAAAAGAATAAAATTGTTCAGGAAACCATCCTAATTATAGCTAAAGTTATGCTATTAATAACTTACATTCTGATAGGAGTGTCTTCATTCTCTAATTTCTTACATCAGTTTTGGCTCCAATACTTGTTCTGCTGGAAGGAAAACACATTTTGGAAGATAATGAATGAAAATAAATGTTTAGAGATAGAACTATTGCTAATAAGCTAAATCAATGGAATTATTTGGATTAATATTAGGAAAAAATGTAGAGCGAAGGTTGATAACACAGTCAGTGGCACAACAACATGCTGTAACATCCTTTGCAGGAGTAGTATTTCTCTGAGTATATCATCAATGTCTTACTCTAAATACTTCGCGCACGTACACAGAATATTCACCAGCTTTTCAATTTTGAAGGACCTTATAATAACAAAACTGATGGATACCCAAAAGGGCAAAGGGAGCTTTACACCTGGTCAATAATTTTGCGTAAGTAATGTGAAAAAGCAGTTGGCACCAGACTAAGCACATTGAAAACATTATGTCTTGAGGAACAAGGGAGGAGGGAAATCTTTCTAATTTCTCTATACTTTTCTGGATATGGGGAAGATTATGGAGGAAGCATTAAAGAGGGAGTTTACAGAAGCCTTTTAAGAATTATTCATTTTAGACAATATTGAAAGAATGATTTTGAAAGCTCTTTTGAAAGAGTTTGTCCTAGTTATAGTGGCTGGGACCATTTTATCNAGACCAAAATATCCTGTGACTCACTGAGTAAATTGCCCATTGTGAAAACCCTCACCCTGGGAGAGGTACTGGGTGTTCCTATCTGAACTGAAGCATATATAAGCTTGGGGTTTTGGAACTTGAGGCACTCACTCACTTGTCAGACTGAGAGGAGGACCAGCACCTCAACAGGACTGCAACTACCGCTCTCAACCAGACTGCAACCACCAACCTTCTGGAAGGAAAACAGGTTTTCCTTTTCTTTTTTTGCTTTGGACTCAGGGGGACCACGTGGTGTTCAGCACAGGGGCTGGTGAGCACCATTTTGTTTGTGCCCCAGGGGGCTGGGTTGTACAACCGGGTTTTGAGGGCTGAAACCAGTTTTCCTTTGTATCAGTGTATCTATTGTAATATTTTTTATTGAATTGTAGTTCTGACTTATAAACTCTTTTGAGTTGTGTTTTTTCCTCCTGCCGGTTTACTTTTAAACCTGCAGAGTTGCAGAATCAAAGTACTATCCTTGACTTTGGACTCTAACAAAAGTCACACAGGTAAGGCAGAATTGTACAGAATCGAAAGTAAGACTAAAAGGTCAACAAAAATTTTATCTCTAAACCAATCAATTTCAAGCGTGATTCTTGTGTACAGCCTGTGGATATCACCAGATTTCTGCAAAGAAGGCTCTTACATGCATTTGCCTGGCTTTGAACAGAGCTGAGTAAGGAGGAAGGAGTTCTAGTCCACTCAGCTCTGAAAACCTTCACTCTCTCTCAACAGCACTCAGTGTTTGTCTCTCATTGCAATGGCAGTCAGAGTCTCAGGTTTGTCAGGTTACACCAATTATTCTCTTTCCTTCTCTGTCTGGCCCTTAGCAATCTGATCAAAGTGCTCCTTCCAGCTTAAACAGAAGCCTGACCTGGGAAGTGAGAGAGGCAGTCTCTCTCACGTTCATAGAGCCCAAGTCATCCCACTGTCATTAACAGCTGTAAAAGAACCAGGTTATACAGCTCCCAGCTGCATTTTGGGCAAGGGTCTACTGTGTTGCTTGGGCTGACTGAGTTCAACAGCACAGGTGAGAGAAGACAAGACAGAAAGGAAGAAACCAAGAAAAGGGGGGGTGGGGGAAGAGAGAAGAAGAAATGGACAAGAGGAGAAAGAGTGGGAAAAGAGGGAGAGTCCAGCAAAAGGAAAGACAAACTTACTTAAGGGGAAAAAAGGGGGAAAAGATTGAAGAAATAAAAGGCACTGATACTTACAGGATCCTTTTTTTTGTTTAAATGTTTTGGGTTGTGTTTTTTTGTTTGGTTTTGTTTGTTTGTTTTTTAGGATGTGGGGAGGGAGCAGTAAAGGGAGGAGGTTTCTTCTCTCCTTGCTGCTCTCTTGGATATAGTTTTTCTATTTTTTCAGTTTCTGTCCTAAATGAACTCCTTGTCCATGTACATACAAATCATGAATCACAAACTATGAGCTCTTCCTCTAAGTGACATCAGAAGCAGTTAGCTTAATCCAATCTTAGACAGAAAACCTGTGCTGTCCTTTTTTGGTCCAGATGGAAATATAGCCTGCTTTTCCATTCAAATTATCTCCCAGAACATGTGCTGCAGAAGATGCTATAATCTGAATATGTGAGAAAAGCAGCAGATATTGACTGTGCTGTACTTCTTGGTGGATGGTAGGAGGCAGCCACAATCAAAGCATGTGGAAAGTATTAGGTAAATGCAATAACCCATAGTAGGTGCACCTGTCATGTATGAAGCATATAACCAGACATTTAATCAATATTTTTACAGCAACAGAATTTTTACAGGCCATTACATAGAAATTTGGAGTAAGAAAATGCTGGCTGTGATGACTTTGCTAAAATGTTTTAAATTCTGGTGGAATCCTACAAGCAGTCTAGATTGCAGCTTTTTGGACTCAGAGGCTTGGATGCAGGAAATGAAACCACTGCATGACAGTTGCACTACACATCTCTAACCAGCCTTAACTTGTAATTAGGCAAACAACTAATCACGGAAGTATCTTTGTGCTGTTTCTCTCCATTGGCCTGTAAGCCTCAGTGGAAGCTTTTTGTATTTATTGAGTAGTAACTCAACATTAATGTGCTTCAAGCAGCAACATGTTTTTTAATTCTCTATTAAAATTTCAAAGCAACTGCCTTTTCAGGTAATACAATTCCCCCTTACTCTCCTATGGCAGTAGCACTGACTTGCAAGCAGAATGTGAAAAGAAAACCTTCTCTTGACACTTTTTCTCTCCTTTTTCTTACCTGTTCTTACAAGTTAGAAATAACAGTGGAAGGATTCTGTGCTTCAAAAATTAATGGTGTGTGTTTTGTTAATAGTCAAAATATATAAACTTCTTATAAGGAATCAGTGATGGCTAAGTGATGATGATAGTAGCTGGCTTGTCTTAGTTGAAAATGTTTTAAAGTGTTTTGGAGCTCTCAGAACAGATACTGGTGGTTTTGAGGAAGTACGGAGAGGAGGTGGGTGTATGATTAAAGGATTGGAAGACATATCTTATAATGAAAGATTCCAATAGGGTCCATTTACTTAGTTTATCAAAGAGGACATCAAAGAGGAACTTGATCACAGCCCCTGAGAAGGTACTCATGAGAATAACAGCTTTTTGAAATGGACTCTTCAGTTTAGCAACCAATAAGAACCAGTGAATGGAGGCTGAAAAGTTTAAACTAATTACAAAACAGGCTTTGCTTTGATGAATTTTGATGGAAAGAACTCAGGAAAGCTAGATAAATGTCTCCATTTCTACAGTGACCAAATTCAGGGTAATATAAGTAAGAATTAGCTAATAATGAAAATGGTTAACTGATGGAACAAAAATAGTGGATTATTTATCCTGGTAAAGAAGCCCTGTGCTTTTAGAATATAAAAAATTATTTCATGGAGAGCCTTATGGCTTGAAGTACAATGAAATTCAGAATAATTGACCACAGCACTCCTCTGTGGCCTTACTTCGAAGCTGTGAATGTTGCTGTGTGATCTTGTTACCCTTTTTTCTTATTCCATAATCTTGGCTGATAGTACTGTACTTTCTGTTCTCTTGCATTAGATTAGCTCCTGGGCATGGCATCTATAAGCACAGGAACATCTAATTTAACTGGGTCCAGCTTGTCTTTGAAGGACTAGGTGTATCTTTAAGAAAGGAATAATGTTTTCCTAAGTTTCTGCAGCATCTAGTATACTGATGCATATGTTCTCAGTGGGCCACTTGGATGCTGCTGTGGTATAAATTGATGAAGAATAATAGGTATTTGAAGAAACTGAAATATTTATATTGGGTAATTTAGAGCTGGCTTTTGCCTTTAGAACTACCCTCAGCATATGTCTGAAATTTAAAATGCAGTAACAGCTTTCTATCATAAGAAAAGGAGACAGGTTTAAAAAAAGTCTTACATAGATATTCAAAGGCTTGTTTAGTTTTACCATTATAATAAACAATTAACTAATAACAATATTAAAATGAGGAAGAGAAGAAAGGCAGCACTAGATTTTTATGCATTTACACTTAGTGGAAAAAGGCAGACATGACATTATAGAAAACTAAATAGAAAAAAAGAAAAGTACATTGGGTAAAACTTTCAACACTTATAACAATAGGACTGTGTCATAACGAAGGGCTTCTATTAATCACTGAAAAACAAAAGCTGCACCTGTATACTTATTTTAGTCTAAGCCCACAGGGAGAAGTAACTCTCACAAGTCTTTTCCAATACCACAGCGGGGAACAAAACAAACCAATCAAACAGAAACTATTATTTTGTTATTAGACACAAGAGTCAGAAGTAGACTTAGAGATATGGAAAAACTGAAATAACAGAAATGAAGTAAAAGGGAACAACCTTAAAAGAAACCAAATTAATCATCGAAGAGAGAAAAGATTAAGAAAAAACAATAAGAAAAACCTAACAATACCATACATGATTAATGGCTGTTGCAGAGAACTGTTTTGATCATCAAAGAAACTGCTCTTTCTACAAGGCATGTTTTTTCTCTAAAAGGATGCCCTTTGTATAAATAGATGCTTTAAAGATGTCCATGCAAAGCCTATTAGTCATGCCATTTTTTCCCATCAGAAATATATTTCCAGTAGGCATTAAACATACTCTTCGTAGCACTTTCATGAAGCTAGTACTTTTACCTCTTACCAAGTGTACCAAGTTTTGAAGATCTATTACCCTCACATACCTGTCCAAGTGTGCATAAATCTAGAAGATAAAAAAAAAAAAGAAAAAATTGACAGCTGGTTGTGAAATAACTGCAAGACAGATCATGAACCCATTTTTGAAGATTCCCTTCCCATGGTAGAGAGGATAAACAGCTAATGACAGTTTCTTGGTGTATGCTTTCCCTAGTGCTGTGTCTTGAGGGTGTTGAAACACCAGGAGGATGATTTGCCCTGTGATGTGGTGGCTAATCCAAAAACAGTTTTGGAGGGGAGAAGTCAAGGGGAAAGTTCTCCCTCTATGCAAAAGATAAAGTGTGTCTAGGAAAGTGTAAGGACACGTCAGGAAAACCTCAGCTTTGTCAGGAATGGAAAAATGGGGATCCTGAAGATGAAGGAGTAAGTGTAGCAGTTTGGTAACACAGTTTCCTATTGCTAGTTCAGGAACCAGCTCTGATTTCTGCTGGGGTGAACAGGCGTCACGACAGACCTGACCTGGTTTGACTGAAAACAACAANCAGCATCTAGTATACTGATGCATATGTTCTCAGTGGGCCACTTGGATGCTGCTGTGGTATAAATTGATGAAGAATAATAGGTATTTGAAGAAACTGAAATATTTATATTGGGTAATTTAGAGCTGGCTTTTGCCTTTAGAACTACCCTCAGCATANTAGTAGTTTTGGTTGGCTCCCAGCCAAATGCAAACAACAGCCCGACAGCATCCCCCCTCCCAAAAGGGAGAGGGAAAAAAAAAATGGTAGCAAAAGAAAATTGCAGCAAATAATATATTTCTTTTTATATACTATTATACACAATAAAACACTATATTCATATGAATAGGAACAAGGAATCCCAACCAATCCCAACAGGGAAAAGGGAAAAAAGGGAAGAGGAGAAAGGACAAAAAGGAGTAAAAACACAACAGATATACACAATCGTAACTCTGGGATTAGCTTAACAAAATAACTAACACAATGAAATCTCACCGACTTCCCTTAAGAACAGCAGATTCCTTCCCCTCCGGCACGGGCCCGGACAGAGCTCTCAGATGGGCCTCAGCCCACGTGGATAAGCGAGGCCCAAACCCTGAGTGCTGCTGTCTCTGAGCTGACCCAACAGGGAGGGAGAAGAGAAGAGCAGAGAGAGAGGACCTCCCCCTCACATATCTTATATACGCCTGATTATGTAAGGGAATAGGATGGAATACTTCCTTAGTTTTTGACTCCAGTTGTTAAGGAAGGCCTAAAGAACAGCAAACCTCACCAAGCCTAAAATTTAAACTACTGCCATCACTCTTAACCATTGTAAGTTTTGGAGCAGTCCTAAGAGCCAACTGACCCTTCACCAGCTCTGAGATTTTCTACAATATGTGTTTTGAATTGTAGGGATAACTATTGGGAATATGTGCTTTACTGCTGCTGGATGTCTTGTTTTCTGTAACTCTTTTTTTTTTTTTTTCTTCCCAAGGAAAGGATTTTCTCATTAAATATTGTGCATATTGTGCAAATTTCTCTTTGTGCATATATGCTCTTAAATTAGTCTCACAATTTGGCATTATGCAAGGGAATAATATTTTGTCTTGGTAATGATTATGCATTTTAAAAAAATTACTGGGATTTTGTGCTCCATAATTATTATTTTTTCTCAACAGCAATCATATGAATAATTCAGAAAGAGGCAAAAGAATCCCAAACCAGTGAACTAACTTTGCATTCTGCTAACCCCTTACTCTGGCAAAGAAAATTTTGATTTCTTCTCTGTCAGTGAAAGGTATATAATGAGAAGAAAGCCAAGTAATTGTGATCTTATTCAAAGATTTTTCGGTTTATTGTTATGCTGAAATTCCAAAGAATACCACTGAAGAGAATCAATGCCTTTTTAATCTTTTTGCTTACCCTGTTTCAGACTTTTTACTCTTGTTATGTTAGCTTAAATATAGAGATGGCTGGAATAGTATTTGATTTTTCATGTTGCATATTTCTTACTGCTTTAAAAGATAATGAATTTTATCCTAAAATCCAAGTATTTTGTACTTTATTGTGTAATAAGCTACTTTAAACACCAGCATTCATGCATGGGAAAGTTTTCTGTTTCTACTACATTGTTATAAACGTACTGCATATAAACAGTAGACTACAGTTTTTAAAGAGTCCTTTATATTTAAAATCTCTGAGCACCAAAGTAATGAGCCACATAGCAGTAGTGTAAAAACACTACTAGGAACCTGGAGCTGTCATCGTGTCCAAAGTATTTTACATAGAGTTTCTAAACACTAGTTGAACTTAAGAGGTGTATCTTGGCATGGAAATAAAGTCTTGTGTGACAGACAGGTTAAGGATTATTCATTGTTACTTTTAACAGCCAACCACCAGCCAACTACATTACAGCTACTCAATAAGCTACAAAACACAAATCAGCATGTTTTATCACCTACAGAAACTAAGAAGTGCAGTGTCAGTACCCTTACTCCTACCAATGTAGTTGACTATACCAATGCCCCGAATACACCCTATGCCTCAATTTAAATGCCCAGTGAGGATGTTTGGACCCACTTTTGAAGTGTTCTGAGGACATGCAGAACAAATCATGTGCTCAAACTGATGCAAGCATTTGCAAGACACTACTACCACCTAGATTTTGTCTGAGAAAATGTGGTTTGTACACGAAGAATTTTAGTCACACTGATTTGGAGAAAGTTAGGTTCTTAATGGACTAGTTTATATGCTTAGAGCTGCTTAGTATGAAGCTTATGAGTCGTCCTGCCTTGCACTTGGTACTGGAACAAAGAAATAATTTAGTATTCTTAAACCAAAAATAATTTCATGATAAGAACTCCTAAAACAAATATTTCACTGACATCTGATGAATAGATGATAACATAAATGGTAGGCTTGTGCTTTCCATTAGTAGGGGTCTTATACTTTCTATAGAGTGAGCTGGAAAGAAGCTTTCCCTTGACTTCCAAAATGTGAGAAAGGAGTGGAACATTCAGGTTGAAAGTCTGCTGTTGTTTAAGCAAGATGTAAAACTCCTGTCCTTCCTAATATGCAGCTTACAATAGTCCTTGTACCAGTGCCTTTAGGACAGGTTGAAAATTACCTGTTTTGGTTAAAAAAAAGGGCAAAGTTAGACTTTGTTACTGTAAAGGGATAAGAGTGTTCTGGAGAAAAGATGCCTAGATAAATAAGAACAGCTTATTTACACTGACACTTTGGCTTCTCACCTGATTCTGAACAGAAAAGAGACTGATTTCTAAATGAAATGATTCTACCTTTGTAACTATGGCAATACAAGTAATTCCCTTATGGCTGTAATAATGCTGAGCAATGATAAAGTCATACAAACATATAATGAATACAAATCTAAGGTAATAGTTAGCTAAATAATTTGTGTTACATGGATGTATGAAACACTAATTTAAAAACGAATAGCAACCAAAGGGAATATCAATGAGAAAATCCTACAGCAAGAAAGAATCAGGTTGATGAATTGGGCTATATTAAAGTTTTTTTTTTTTTTTTTTTTCCCTCAGCAAGAGAAGAGCTAGATCTTTCATGTTAAGATAATATTTTTATCTTCAGAAAAAAAGAAAAATTAGAGTCTATTCCTTGAGGATAATATTTTACATTAAAACCTACTGGTTTCTTTGGAGACATTTTCAACACAAAGCCTTTCAAAATGAGCTAATAGAGGAAAATGGAAAAGTTCAGCATCGGGGAAAAGATGACATGCATCTTGGTATTTCCATCTCCATGTTATTAGTGACAAAACAGTTTTGATTGGCTTTGCCCAGTCCTTGTCAAATGACATGTTGAGTAGTTATGTATGTTATAGGTCATATACAAGTGTAACTGTCCTGGGTTTCTGTAGCT
>VWZG01001458.1:11054-27741 GCA_013396735.1 Grallaria varia | reverse complement strand
CAAAAGGAGAAACTGGTGGTGCACATGTTGTATTTGAATAACACTTACAGGTTCACAGTGGATTTATGAATAATTTCTCTCAATAAAGAGGGAGACAAGGTATAAATTCTTGATAGATATGGAATAGATATACATCTATCTATAAATCTATATATCTATCTGTATCTCAATAGGTTAAAATCTTAAAATTATTCTGGCTTTATACACTGTCTAGTCATTGCCTCCAAAAATCAAAGGGACATTTATTTTACACATTTACAAGAATCAAGCTGGTTGATAAGAGACAAAGTAATATCTTAAAATTTAATGGCTAAATACTCTCTTTTGCAAGAACTCTGATACAATATCCAGTATCTAAAGGTAACTCCACTAAATTGCTAGCTTTGCCTGATAATGACTTTTCTTTTAGCAAAGAAAGTCTGTCCTATTATTATCAAAATGTCTGTAGGAGAGTTTTTTCTGTAGCATGAGACATTGTGTCTAACAGAAGCACTAAGAAAAAAACAACAATTCAATAATGCTCTCCTCCAATTACCTCTGAATCAAAAAAACCCACCCACCCAACCAAAAAAAAAAACCCCAAAAATGAAACACACTCCCCCTCCAAAAATCCCCGAACTAGTCAAACTAAAAAACAACAAATAAAGCAAGCACACACGCACATACACCCCTAACTACAGAACCTTGGGTAATAACATTCATTGCTAAAAGGAGCAAATATTTCAGTTCTTGGTAAGCATTTTTTCCACTTTTAAACTAGAAGCACTAGGAAATAAAATATAAGCAAGCATTTGTGCACTTTTCTTCACGGCTTTGTATATTACCCCAACAGTTTTTATTGGTAGTAGGGCTCAGTGACAGCGTGAGAAGGGTCACAGCCAACAGAGAGCTGTTCTATCATGGCAGGACTGAAGACAAACAAAAGAANAAATGGCTGAAATTTCTACTACAGTGAAAGCAATGCCTTTCACATTTGTAAGATGCTCTGTGCTACTTTTTTTCTGTATGGATATCCTGAATGATTTTTTCTGGATGAGGGAAAATCACAAGATGAAAATACACTCTTAATTTTGTTTGTCTGTGTTGTTCTCATTGTATTTCTTAACCTTTTTTCTCTCCTGTTCCCTCATTTGTAATGTTCAGATTTGCAAAGACTCTTCAGTGTGTTAATCTTCATTTAACACTGATCAGAGAAATCTCAGAGGGGAAAAAGACAGATTCTCAGATTATGTAAATCAGTATAGCTCCACTGTTACTGCTGTGCAACTGCTGAGGCTCTGGGGCACAGAGCTCATAAAACACTATTGCTGTAAAAACAATTCCAAAATATGCATTTTGGTACAGCAAAGGATTTAAATAGCCAGGTAGAAATTGCACGTCCTCAAAAATAGAAGTCACTGCAGCTAAACTAGTCCATCCTGTAAGGTAGTACTTCCATCTTCTTCTGATGCAACATCCGTTTACACATAGGCCAGGTGTGCCTATGGTCCCTTTTGTGAACAGACCTACACCACACATAGGTTCAAGAGCCATGTTGAACTGACAGATGTATAAATAAATAAGATCTCTCTTTGAAAGAATTTCCTCCATGAATATTTCCGTCTATATATTACAAGTGCATTGGGAAAACTAATAAAGGCACTAATTACATCAGTTCAGAGGCAACTAGCCATGCTGGTATTATCAAGCCATGATAGCAAAAATACAGCATCACCCTTTCCATCTCCATGCTGAATGTTGCTTTCCTCTGTAATGACAGGTTGAGAAGTACTGAGCTATTCTTTGAGTCAGTTGTAGAAACCAGCAGGATAAGACATTAACAAGCTTAAAAGGTATTACCTGTCTAGCCCTACCAGGAGGTTTATGCTGACTGTAGGGGTTTCACATATCTTTTATACTTTCATGAGGGAATTAGTTAAAATTGCCATAGTGGAAAGTATTTGATTTAGATTAATCTCACTTTCTCAAGCAGTGGAGACTCATTACTCTGATTGGCTGTTCTACCCATACTGCCCTTAATGCTCTAACTATATACTCAGGAAAAAAGCCTTCAGTTCAGAGCTCTTGATGGATAAGTAAAATGGATCATTATTATCTTTTTAAAAAACCTTTAGAAGAAGTAAAAGAACAAACTGAAATATATATATATGTGAGATATATATATCTCCAGCATTCAATCTGGTCATACGTCAAGTTTTTGCCTTATCAGATGACAAAATTTCTCATCCTGAGAGCGAAAGAGTGTTAAATGTTAATCTTTTAACCTAAGAAATAACTGGCAATCTGATGGTGCTGCTGAGATTAATCTCTTGTTTCTAGCATGACTGCACTACGTGATGTGGGATGCCCAAAGAATGCCTTGGTTAGTACACTGAAACAAAATGCATTTCCATCCTTTGAGCATTCTTACTGTTCCTCTTCAGTTCTGCCTGTAGATACAAACCGGCGATATTTCCAGACATGAAAATGTCAGAGTCATTTATGAGGACACACAGGAAAGTTAGAACTTTAGTGCCAGAAGCCCTCTGCCACTGTAAGGACAGGATATTCCCAAACAATTTTTTTTGGAAGCACGTGTCCATCAGACTAGATTCATGATGGTGATTCAAGGGTGAGTGCCCAACAATGTTTTAATGTCCAATCTTTTTAGCCGTGGAGGCTGCAGAATCTGTGGCATGGAATAAAAATATCTGGTTTGTTTCTTTGCACTGTGGTTTGGGCTCTGTTTTTCTTAAAGGAACAGGCATTTGAAGAGAATAGGCATTTCATGAGACCAAAGTCTTTCAAGTGATCTAAAAGACCAGATGTTTATCCTTCTTTATGGCTCACATGCATTTCTAAATCATAAGACATCCGTTGATCTTGCCGAGGTGGTTTTTAACAACTATAAGGATTATTAACAGATCAGTGAAAGCTTGACATCACCAGCCAATAATTCTTGCAGCTGTATATTTATAAGAGCCCCACTGCTAATTTCTTAATGTCAGAATTTTCTCCAGTGCAGTGATTCAGAGGCAGATATCTGACCGAGGAAGCTACATTTTAAAAGTGCTATCAGAGATAATGTGTGGAGTCTTGACCTGATTCAATTAGAGCTTTGCCCTTATGTTACCCAAGGGCATATTATCTAACATTTATAAAGACATTGACTTGGATAAATGAATGAGAAAAAAAGCACTATTGTTTACTCAACAGGAGATGGACTGTGGAAATGGGTAAATTACCCTCTCATACAGACAAACAATCTTACAAACACACACAGCCAGTCAGGCACACACACAACACACACAGGGGCATGTACATGTATGAAACCATAAAAAAATCTCCTCAAAGCCATCTCAATTACCATAATAGCGTATCTTAAATATGAGAGACAAAGTGGAGCAATTTCGATTTCTTTTTTTCTGTGTGTGTGTGTGCAACAACCAGACCCATTTTCAGTGGCTTATATAGATGTAATTAGCAGTTTAATTTCCTCTGAGGCTAAATTAGCCCTATGAATTTATTTAATAACAAGTAAAATTTAGTGCCGGGGCTGAGGCTGTGGCTCAGCCTTAGCTCTGCACTGCCCTCTGCTGACTTCCCAACACGTGCTGTGGCCAGTTCGACTTTGGGCACCACGCCTGAGTGTATGGAAATGGTCTGAAGGAAAGGCTGAGGGAACACTACAGAGCTTAAAATCACATGTACCGAGGATTCCTAACCTCCCTTTTTTGTTTTCCAGTCACCAAAAATGCAAAAAATCTATTGCTACACACATGGCAGGTTTTTTTCCGTAAACTCATTATCATACTAGCCTTGTAACAAGCCCTTTCACATGTTTTAGTTCAATTATAGAAAGCATCGTGTGCTTGTAGGTAGTCCATGAAGCTCAAGACAATAATGTCACACAAAGCATCATCCATCATGCCTGAAGCAATACGATTATTTATGGTGTGCCTCATTTTTGTAAAATTTAATTCAGACATTATACCATATTTTCCTTTAAAATGTCTTTTAATAGGGGACAACAAATTCAACTGTAGCAAGAGAGGGAGATTTTCTCTTGGAACACGCTGTATTGACCGCCAACCTTTGTCAGAGGAGTTAATTTGTCAGCTAAGAGATGGCCTGCTACTCTCATTTGAAGGGCTCACTCTTCTAGATGTCTTACACATTCACCTCCAGAAGCAGCTTTTGCACCTAATGAGATTTTGTTTAAATCTTTCATCTGAGCAGTCCAAAATGCAGGGCAGTCCTGATTATACATAAATGATTATAATCGTGGCTAATATTAATGGCAAAATTCAAAATTAAAAACCACTATATGTCAGATTACTGTATTCTGAGAGATTACTTTGTTGCTTAAATGAAGCCTCTTCTGGTGTGGAAGATAACACATGGAACACAGTTATACAAAAACAGTATAAGGAAGTAAAAAAAAAAAAAAATCTTATGCAATATAATTGCAGAAGGATTTTTTAAAAGGAGCAAAAGGTAATGAGCCTACTGGAATTTAGCCAGAAATAATAGCCCTTTTTTTCTGATGTACTTAAGGAACTACAGCTGGCATCACATTGGCTAATAAGCACAGAAGCCTGACAGGAAATGAGATCAATTAATTTGAAGAGTTGTATTCTGACTAGCTAAATATTCAGGCCCAGACTGCATCTTTAGATTTGCACGGTGAGGGACCCAATGGAAACAGAGGCAAACAAAATAGTGAGCTCAGTGACATCTAGCACACATGTTCCTGCATTGTTTTCACTGGGCTAGAGCTGTGTGTATGGAAGGGCTTCATGAGTAACTGGGAACTGCTGTTCCCTTTTCAACCTTGAATAGTTTCAGGCATGTATCGGGGAAAAGGTACATGTGGAAATTATTTTCTATGTATGGAGAACTGACAAAAAAAAAAGACACAAAGACATCTCAGCAGAAAAAATTCTTCATGAAGACGGTCCCCTTCTTTTGACAATCCATTGAATATGAATCTGACCAGTAGTGCAAATACAAATCCTGCTGTCCTGATGGAAGACTTTACTTCACAAAGTACACCTCATAGGCTTTCTCTCATTTCTTGTTTGTTTTGGGAAAGTATGATCTGATCTTCAGTAAGACCAACTATAAGATCAAACAGTTATGTTCATCTCTTTCAAATCTGCAAACCAAGGAAGATTACTTCTTCTGAAACAGCTGGTCCAGAAAATTGATCAACATGATGTCTCAAGAATTTCTTATTTTCAGCTACTGTTAATTCGTCTTGGTCTCAGTGTTGTTCTTACGATCTCCCCTGATTAAGCCTAAGAGCAAGAGATAGATAGAGTCTTCCTTTTTGATGACTGTCATGCCTCTAGAACTGTTTCATCAATAAATGAGCTAATGAGCTAGAGAAATTTATTCTTCTTTTTTTTTTTTTAATGAGGGGATAAATTCTAACTGCTATTTCTGTCACCTCGCACAAATAATTTAAATGCAATGCAGTGCTATGCAGTTCCATTATTCCCTCTTCTTTTGTAGGAAATTGACCATTGGCACATAAATTCTGGATCACCTAGGTTTGAAAACAATGCAGGAGCTGGACATTGCAAACCACAGGGATCTCAGTCATCATAAGGGGGAGCAGCCAATAGGTTTCACCCTCTTATGCCCTAAACTTTCTTTCTGAAGTGTCTCAGAAAATGATGCATCCTGAGAGACTATACACTGTTTCTAGAAACTAATTCAGTCTTGTGAAAGTCAACATGTTATAAAAGGCAATTTGGCAAGATCATCAAAAAGAGCTGACTGGCTGGCTTGTGGCAGGATCCTTGAAGGAAGAACATGGAAAATAAATGTCTCCCACTGCTGCCTTGGGAGCAGAATCAGATGATGAATCCATTATTGTAAAATGTGTGTACAGAGAGGAAAGGAGGTCAAAGAAAGAAGCAATATTTTTCTGAGAGAGTCTTTGCCCCAATGTCTACTATTACATCTCTGAGGAAATACAGCCAGAAGAATTCACTGGATCATCCCATCTCACCTCATCCTGTATCACACACTTTAAAACCCATTAATTTATGTCTAACTGAAATATAAATTGTGTTTTGGCAAAAGCATTAATCACCATCATTATTAGAAATGTGTGATTTCTTTCTGATTTCAAATTACTTCAGGGTCTAGCCATCAGTTCTTGTTTTGCATTTTTCAAGCAGGATGTAGTCTCACAAAGGAGATCCAAGGATTGTGTATACCTCTTTAAGTGTGGTTACTGAAATGCACAAAGCACAATCACCATTCTGGATGCAGGCATGTTCCTTAATGCATAATATTTAAAGGCACATTTGTCCTTCTGCTCAAATGGAAACCAAAATGCCGTGATAATGTAGAAGTGTTACCAAGCAATTTTCTGTAGTTGGTCAGGAAACTCTTCGTGTGCCTGGCTTTTCTGTCAGAATTACTTTGACTTGCACAGTCAAATCATCCTCTAGAAGTACTATTTTTAAATATTAATATGCCAGTGTATGAGTTTTTATTTGGCCTTTATGATTTTGTGTGGTGACTTTTTAAGGCTTATAATATTTTAGACAGGACTCTAGTGCTATGAAAACATTTTCTCCTGCTGCTAATTTACTCTGACAGCTCTTAGAGCAATGTATTGTTAAGGTAAGTTTCTGCTATATCACTCGTGTTGATTTTAACTGGAATCAGGCAAAAAACCCCATGGTGGATTCATCCCAGTAACTCTACATGCTTGCAAAGTGTGTGCTCACACGTGTGATGTGTGCACATGTGTGTACACCAGGCTTAATTATCTGGACTCCTTTCACAGTTCCTGTAGAGAATGCAGCACGTATAAGGAGCAATCTTTCTGACCTGTTTAAGCCTTCACTAAAACAAGATAGTCTCAGATTAATTCCTCTTCCCTCCACTCACTACATAAGCATGACACTCTGCGTTATTGGTATCCACACCATAGCTGCCAAAGGTTAGATGGCACTAACCTTCATCCCACTTACAATACTTACAAACTGCCCTAGCCTTAACAGTGTCCAACCTTTGTAGGACACTATAGAAGGCAGAGCAGTCAGGAATCAATGACTCATAAAAGCCTCTAAATTTCATGTGGTGCTCTATGCTGACTTTTGCAATATCCCTAGTTTTGCCATCTACTGCTCCTTCCCCACAGCTCATTGGGATCCAGAGTAGCCCACTATGGGTTCCAAGTTCCTACTGCTGAGTGGGATGCACCAGTACTATCAAAGGCCATCAGGGAGTCTCATTTTAAAGCAGAGAGGAAGTTGTAAAGAATGTCTTACAAGGCCAAAATGCATTGCACACTTGGACAAACTAAAAGGAAAAGACATGGTTTTCAAGATATTTTCATTCTTTAGGAACTGGATTTAAAGGGAGTCAAAAGATCACTGGCTTACGTAGACCTCTTATGAAACTAACAGAGAGAAGTGAATCTTGGAGCTGATGCAGGAAGCACTACAGATTAGCAGGACTGAAAACAAGACAGCAAGATATACACTTTCATTTTCTGTCATCCAAAGTTCTTTAGTCTATTTAATCACATGGGAAACTAAGAAACCCTATTGGCAAGTAATAATCTTTAAACTGGAACTAAGTAAGGAAAGGACCTTATTTGGTGCATCTTAGCTGATAATAACAAAAAATCACCTGTTCCTTACTGCAGGTCAATAGCAGCACTGAATGCAAAGAAATTATTTTGAGTGATTAGAGTAGCATGTGTGCTTCCCACTCAGTGTACCTCGAAAGTAGCTGTTTTTTCTGATTCATCCACAGGCTTGTGTATATCATGTCAAACAAAAGGAGATTTTAACTGATCAATCACAAAAGAAGTTACAGTCCAGCATAATCAATGTCTAAAACAATTGATCGTTATGTGTACACACTACCATGCTGAGGACCTGGACAGCAAAGTAGAATTACCCAAATTGCCGGTTTGGAAATAAAAATGCAATTTATCAAGTCTTCTTCGTTCTTCCCACAACATATGCACAACTTATTCTGCTTCCCTCAGGACAGACAGACAAGTTCTGGGTAAAACCCTACAGGGGTCACCTACCTCTGCTTAGCACAGTACTGCACAAGGCAGCAAGGACTGTATCACTCTGAAGGAGACCATTATCAACAATGGCTGCAACTCTGGTATGGGTGAGAAGTAGAATTTCATTATAACTGCATTCAAAGGTATTTCAATCAACACTGATTGCTGCCTCTTTTTAAAGAAAAAAAATAATTTACTGAGTAGATTCAGAGGTTGTGGGAATCACACCCTACTCCCTGGTCTTTTTTCTTACAATAACAGTGCATGCACTCTCCTGCTCTTCTTTTGGCAGTGTTACCATGCAGCATGAAGCATTCAAAAGACTAGAATTAGTCATGTAATCTAAAATAGTTAATAGCTATATATTTGGATTTGGGGAGTAGGGGGAGAGGAGCTTGTGCCTTTTTCTGTTGTTCGAATCAAAATAAAACAAGGTAAAGAAATTTGTCTTCAGTGATGGGTATCAGTTAGAGAGGCTTGACTTCTTTTCCTTAAAATCCATTTGTGGTGTTTTCCCTCATCCTGAAGCACTGTAATGCCTTTTCCCCTCTGAGGCACCACATCAGAGAGTGATGTTTGTCAGACTACTGCTCCCCTTGTTCTTTAGCCTCTTAGTCTGAAGTGCAAACTGTGATGCCTGTGCTTTGGAGCAAAGCTTTTCCTTTGCTATGTGAAACTGAACAGAGCCAAAAAAAACTTGCTGCAACTAATGACAGTGGCTGCTGTTAAACTGGCATAAGTTTAACCTACAAGTGTATGAATTAAAAGAGCCTGAAAACGGACTATGGCCCAAAAAAGTTGACGGAGGTACCTTGTTCTAGTTTACCTGTAAGACTTAACACAACACATTCTGTTCTGTGTACTGGACCAAAGAAATCTAAAAGTTAGAAGAATAGAAGTAGGCTGTAAATCAAGACTAGGTAGACATCTCAATAGGCAGAAAGAGCCTGAAGCCAAGGGTTTTTGAAAGCTTCAGTTAGCAGGTCACTAACAATGGAAAGTAGAAGGGTCATGGCAAAGAAGAAGGGCTGAAGACCCTCGAGATGAGGGCGAAGGCCAGACCTCCCACAGAATGTAGCACCAAAAAGCCTTGCCAAAAGACGATGTCAGAAGATTCCACCCAGGCCCCGCCTTAACTCCACTTGTTATGACTATGATTAATAGATGTTGTAATCGTATGAATATGTATGTTAAGATGATGCAATCACAGATGTAGACTTTATAAATGACTTTGCTTTCACTGATGCCGTTAGGCAAGTTTGTCCAGTGCGAACTGGCTTGCCTCCAGCGCTGTCAATAAATACCTTGCTGCTAAAAGATACAAAATTCTCTTAGCAGTTTCTTTCATGCCGAGGTTTTTCGGAATCAAGCCATACTATGTAGCTCATCAATAGCCTTTCTAACATTGCCCAGACATAGCTGGAATGAAAAATAATTTTACAGAACCAGTGTTCAGCATAGAAATGTCAGCAAAACATTTTATGTAACAGCAATCTAAGACATAATAACCATGATGAATACTTGTAATTTCTGTGGATTTTCTTTTCTGGACAAACATTTCTTAAATACATCCAAAACTAAAGTAAAAGGAAATTATGTATAGGAAAATGTATACATATATGTGCATTTATGTATGTACGTAAATCCATAATTGGATTTTCTTTTTTTAATGTATCTCTCTAAAGACAATATTACTACTTTGGAGGAATGTGAGCCCATAATTATTGTCCTTCCACACAGAAAGCTGAATTCAGTCTCCTCTTAAGGTTCGGATATGAGAAAACATGAAGATAACTCCAATCATCTTTTCTCACAAATGTGTGAATATTCTTGATTAATTTCTCCACCTAAACAGATCAGTCCCCCCTTGGACCCCCAGGTGCAATTGTATGGTCTAGCTAAACATGAATGTGTTAGCTGCTTCCATGCTGCTCCCCCCATTGCCAGTTTGCATATACCCAAAAAGCCAGTTGTGGCCTTTTAGGACAGTTAAAATTCAAAATGCCAGAAATAGGTGGGAGACATATTACCAGACTTTTCTGGAGCCAGGCAGACCAATGACCTGGACTAGTCGCTGCGGAAACAGCAACCCAGTCTGCAGATATTTAAAAAGAAATTACCCAATTAAGATGTAATGACCCTCCAGCATTTCCAGGTTGTGAATGAGAACAGACATATTTACAATCCCAGGGTATCATAAAACTGTATCCAGTTATATCAAATCAGCAGGGCTAAATTCAGCAGCAGCATCCTGATTAGGTGCTGTGCCAGTGTGTATGTGTTGGATGATTTATGATAAGATCAGTTAGGACTGTCAAAAATGATTTAAAAATGACCTTCTGGGGGGAAAAGGGTGAAAGAGAGGAATATTGAGGTTTCAGGAAGACAATTACACTGCCTTACTGTGAAGTATCACAATGAATAGAGGTGAAGAAAGATTACATTTATCATTGTGTTTGTACAATGAATTATCTCATACACACTCACACAAACACGCATAAGGGAGACAAAGTTCATTTTCCATTAAGAAATTTTGTTATAGTAGGATTTCTCATCACCATTTAATTATACTTACAGAGGGATTTACCTTTTTTTAAAATAAATCTTATTTATGCTCATGAGCATTGAAGGACCATGTGAGTCCAACAAAGCGGAGTCCTCTATTTATCCAAAGGTCAGAGTTGATTGCAGGCAGGTGGTCCTATTACTTTGGAAAAAACCCCCACCCTTCTCCCCCATGTCCCTCTCCCCACCTTGTTCTCTTCAGCCAGATCAGGAAAAATGATAATCAGAAATTTAACCCAGAGCTGCCTAAAGGAGGCTGTCAGCCTATTTGCTTCTGAAGAGGGCAGCAGTACAGTTTGGTCTAAGTATAGCATGTTCGTGAATCCAAAACATAAATCACTGCCTTCGTAATACTGCCAAGAAGGCAGAGAAAAAGCGTCTTTTAGCCAGGAGAACAACAGTAGCAACATCTCAAAGGTGAGGGAGGTTAGAACAAGTTATTATTTGTCACCATGACTCCACTTTTTCTGCTTCTCCAACCATTCATGGCATTTCTTTCCCTGATATGTGCCCTATCTCCCAAACTCCTGGCCACCCTGAAATTTCTCAGCTGACTGCCCAAGCCCACTGAGTGTGACGCACTCCAGAAAGGGTTTTCCATGCTTGTTAGTTCCTCCTGCTGCTGTAATCTTGCAAAGGAAATATTTTCACAGGGCAGTAATGCGTAGCAGCCTTTACCTTCCCTAAAATATGGATGAGGAATGGTTTCAATGATTGAGCACAAAATGAAAAATCCTTTATACCACTTCCCCCAAAAGGAGAAGATTATCCTCTATGCCATCATTATAGAATAGTTTAAAAAAAAAAGGCAAAAAAAACCCCAAAAAACTAAAACCACCAACAACAAAATAACTGTAAAAAAAAAACCCCAGTACTTTATATCTAATACAGCTTTTTTGGGGACAACAATGTGCACACCATCTGCTGTTCAAAAGCCAGACATTGTGCTACTCTTATTTCTTAGGAAGCTATTTTTCTATCACTAATTATTATTACTATTACTACCACTACTACTACTACTATTCCAGCTTTGCTAAGCAAATGGTAATCTTCATCTGTCCTTCCTCTAAAATCTCCTGAGCATTCAAGCCTGTCGTTTATGATCTGATAACAAGCCAGGCAAGAGGTTCAGAGCCCACAGCCACTACGCAAGTCTGACTGCTAACTCCTTTCTGGTAACCCGTTTGCCTTCACCAAGAGGAGTGTGCTGTTCCTGATGCGTGGTTTTTAGCAGAGCAGGAGAAAAGAGACAGAGACTGCATGTCCTGGGAGGACTGAAGTAAGTTTTTCAGATGGAGTCTTTCTTTGATCAGATTTTTATCCTTGTCAAACACAACTGGGGAGTACCAAAACATACTGAACATCCAGTTCTCAGGTAAGACAAGAGGTGGGAGGATGTGACAAAGGAAGACAGGCAGTTCAGAAGGTGGAAAAAATTACTAATTAACAAAGTTCAGGTATTCAACTCTGATTTTACAAGTACTATAGTGGTACAAAGAAGATTTACAAATATCTAGGGATATAGTAGGAAATCTCATGTAATTTAGGGAACCTTTAGAAACAATAACCCAACAAAACCATTTCTACAGGGGCATTTCAGCCCACTTATTGTTGCACCTACTAGGGGACGAAGGAAGGCCATTGTAAGCAGCAACAGCAAGAAAAACTGGAGCTGGAGTAACCGTTCATGTCTAGTGCCTTAATTCCCAAAGTAATACTTCATAGAGTATTGGTAAATTTCAGTGGAACAAGTGACTTATTTTCTCCCTACTGTGAGATCTGATGCCTAAACAATGTTGTACCTAAGTGTGATTTGATGACTTCCCTAATTACACAACCCAAGGTGCAGAATTGTAAGGCTTTAAGTTCAGGGTTCAAGACCTGCAACTTTACATTTCTGGATGCACCTTAAATAAGAAACCATTGTTTTCAAGTCTTCTATTCTTCTCCTTACTTGCTAGACTTAGGATCAACACTTTGAAGCTTCTAAAGGAAGCAATGGGATCCCCTAAAATGTATCCTTCAAGTAATTTCTCGGCTGTATTGTACCTCAAATCAACACAATGAACTAGCTGAAAATAGGTCATCTCAATTTCCCTCTGTTTTAATGTCACAAACAACTTTTACTTATGCACTAAACATTCTTCCCCNTTTTTTTTTTTTTAATATTTCTTGTACTAAAAAAAATATTTAACACAAATTTTAATCTTTAAAATTTTAATTACATTATTCTGTAGAATTCATTTAATTATAAAAACTTACATTGCTAATTATGTTCTTCATACTTCTCATCCTTTGTGAGATGGATAAATTATATATTCTCTTTAAGAGAATCTGTGGTAATATCATGTTTGTATCTCAGTGGCACACATAATAATTGTTTGCTTAACTAAGAAAGTTAGGTGCCATAATGTTAAGAAATTCTCAAAATGTTCCTGTGTACCCTTTTTATTTATGTAATGACTCCCAACTTAGCTATGCATCTGTCCAGCAGGGCAGTATCAGTGTGAAAATGGAGGCACCTGGTCTCAAGAGATGGACTAATCACTACTCACCTAATGGTGCTGTATTGGCTTTTTTAGCTGTAAATATGTGGGTACTTCCAATACTTGTCATCCACTTGCCCACACTCACATGCTCTTGGCACAGTATTTCTTTTCTGCCCTGCTCAGTGAAGAGTTGGAAGGAACACAGCTGTATAAAGCAAGGGCTAGCACATTTTTTATGAGTGAAATTTATGGAGTAATGTATCTACTTTTAGCATGACCATTGTTAAACCCGGAGATCAAGCAAAGTGACACTGAATATATTGCTTTATCAATTGGATTCGTTCAAGTGAAAAATGCTGATCATGCCATGTCTATCCTCTGGGCGCAGAAGCACTACTTCACTACTTGAGCGGTCGATACATAAAAGTCAAATTCTTTATAATTTGTAGCTTTTTTTTTTCTTGAAGAAGAACGCAGTTCTCAGTACATCAATATCAACTCTTAAATTCACATTGGATGGAGAGCGTACAGCACAGTAATTCAATCTCTTTACACTTAATATGGTCAGGAAGGGAGAATGAAAACAGCCTCTTGTAAAATGATGGAAAAACCAGGATGCAATCATTCTGATGGAGCTCTGCAAAGGAGTCATTTTACACCATTTGTTACCAGGGCAACAAAAATATAGTGAGCCCCATACATCTAACAGGTGACATTTTAGCTAAGAAATTGCTTCTTTGGTATTTTTTCTGTCTATGAAAAACAATGTTACTAGCATTTTCACTTGTCATGTACTATAGGGCAACATATTCCTGCTGACAGGCCCATAATGGAAAAATAGAGCAGTTAAATAGTATTATAGTCTAACTTTTAGGATACATGCTAATCTGCTCTTTAAAGAGACTTCAGACATTTTCAAACACCCTGGAGACTTGAGTGACTGGAAATTTCTGCATGAGTGTATATAGATGAGCAGATAGAAGTGTTTGGTGGAAACAAAAAAACCTTTTTTTTTTTTCTTGCTAGACAGATACACTGCAGTGTTTGTAAATGACCATCCACAAAC
Source organism: Grallaria varia (assembly GCA_013396735.1). Classification (NCBI taxonomy): domain Eukaryota; kingdom Metazoa; phylum Chordata; class Aves; order Passeriformes; family Formicariidae; genus Grallaria; species Grallaria varia. The sequence goes on along the minus strand of VWZG01001458.1, from coordinate 13,592 downwards.
ACACCAGTGCCAAATATATCAAATGGATGGGTATTCATAAGTTTTTACAAATTAATGCATCCACTATTGCTGGCCCATTAGCATGAAGGTCACATTCCTGTACAACTGCTACTGAAATCATGGTGGAATGAGGATCAATTTCTGTGCCATAATTTTATATCCAGAGGGAATTAAAAATCTCTTGAGAGCTAGATATTAGATATGAATAGACTTTAACAGTACCAGCACCATCTTATTTTTGGTTTGGTTTGGGTTTATTTTTTTTGTTTTGGGGGGAGATTGCAGATCCTCCAGAAGTAGCATAGCATGCTGGTTTTGATGTAATTCCAGAAGATGGTGATGGCTGAGACCAGTTGAAAACTGACACTTAAACATCTATCTCGGGTCATAGTGACGTTTCTGAAATAAGGGGTCAGCACAAGGGTGGAGAGGTGACACCCACTCACAGGTCACAAAAGTGACAACACAGGATGAAGATTAAGGAAATACTGATGAAAAGCTTGGAGAAAATTAATGTAATATTCAAAAAAACCTTTCTTTAAGTACATGAAGGCAACACATGCTAGTGGCTGAGAGGAGAAATCCAGATGCAGAGAAGAAGCCAGAGATGAGGGATAATATTTGGTAAATTGATAGATAAAGAAGGGAAATATTCTTGATATAAAGCTGACAAGACCTGGGCATTGTAGAAAAAATGACGTCAGCTATGGAATTTGATATGACAAATAGGGCCCAGGCTACAACATGGGGCATTGTAAAAAGAACAGCACAACACACAACAAGTAAGAACAGGAATCATTCAGTTCAGTAGCAAAACAGAAGCAGAAATAAGCAGTATCAAGAGAAGAAGCAGGCCTGATATTAAGTGTATGCAGAGGAAATGGGAGGACAAAGAGTGACACACCAGGTTGCAATCGAGTCACACTTTCATGGAAGAGGAAATGAATGTAGCAGACTTTCATAAACACTGAAACCACAAAGTATGAAGAGAATAAGGTAACTGGAGGTTCAATAATGGACTGAATTTGAAACTGCATCCTTTTCCTGTACAGAACCAATGCTCGAATGTTTAACAGGGTGAGATTAGCCTACAGAGTCAGGCTGATACAAACAATGACAGAGACATAGAATCATCCATTAGACTGTCCTTGAAATGTGGTGTTATGGCCAGGACTTTTAGGCAAAACACATATTTCTGTTTCCTGTGTCACATACTATAGGTGTTATATAAATTGACAGCTTACTGGTTGTTAAATTCTAACTGTTGAATTTAGATGGAGATAATTTGCCACTTGATTCTGTCCTTAGATCACACTATTCCCTGTGGTGTAGTGATGTATGTATGGCAAGGCTACAAAAAAACCCATTCCTGTAAATGCAAAATGCATTGTTCCTGAACGCTGTTCAGCTTCTTAAATGATTGCCCATCTATTGTCCATTCATGAATAATGTGATTCCCAGCAGGTCCGGGGTAGGCAGGGAGGGGGGAGTGTGAGAGAGGTTAGAGATAGGATTCCTAGCTGCCAAACCCCAGCACAGCACGTGATAGTGCATTGCAGGTCAAGGAAGGTGTTTGCTGCCAAAAGTTGCTGTTTTGTTTTGTCCCTCCCCCCCCAATCTGAAATCTGCAGCATTAGTGGTCTTGCTCACTACTCACTGTGTTTGGCTGTGCCAAGCTGGACTGGGCACAGGCTGTGCTCAGGCTGTGCCTTGTGCGGCAATGATGAAAAGCTTGATTTTGAAAGATATCAGTTTGGGATACTTATTTCTCTGTCAGTGTGACAGGGCTAGTCTGTGCCTTATAAACCTTGCCCTACTGGCAGTGTTATATCACCTGTTTCCCTTTGTCCTATCACTTGTACTTGTTTCTGTACAAAGCATTTAACCCTCCAGTACAGGTCTCTCAAATTTTTCACTGTGTGTGCCCTTCCTGTTGCAGGCTAGGATAATATTTGTCTTAGTGTGGTCTGTGCAGTAATTAAAGACTGGTTTACTTAATGTGCCATGTCTTCTGTGCTTGTCCAAGTGCTCTGAAACAGAGCAGTCATATTTGTATGCATGTGTGTGCTTAGAGGCACATCTTTTTAGCCAGGCCTGCACCTCCAACCCTTGAATAATCTGTGTACTTCATTTATTTTACATGCATTTACTACAACAGATTGAAGTATGTGTTGGAAGCTGTGATACTGGATGAAGCAAAATACTCAAGTCAGAACAGTTCAGATATCTCTATATGCAGATAGAGACTTTCATGTTGTCTCAGATGATCTAATTGATATCCCCACTCTTTTCAGGGGGATTGGACTAGCTGACTTTTTAGAGTGCCTTCCAACCCAAGGTATTCTAGGATTTTACAATATAGATTAAACTTTCAGGGACCCAAAATGTGCATATCATATAATTGTGAATTAGCATAGCCTATTAAACTTATGCATGAAGATTCAGAATTAAGCCCCTAACAAGAAGAATTGGGCAGATAACTCATCTTGATGCCTTTTAAAATCTCCCTGTAACAACAGACTGTTGATGTGCTGATGG
>VWZG01001447.1:0-43288 GCA_013396735.1 Grallaria varia | reverse complement strand
CCACGGTGAACCCACCACACGCAGACACTCTGCCTCCTCTGTGGCCTGCTCATTTACTTGAATGCTGGACACTGGGTGTCCAAGAGCCATCAGAGGAAACAAGCCAACATGCTCAATTAGATGTTGTTTCCTATTTGAAACACTAATCTCAACACTGGTGCCAGTAAGGTTTCTTGTTTTTTCTTCTTTTACTTCACTCCAGCTGAACACAATAGATGTCAGCACATGCAATACACAATTTCCAAAAAATGGAATCAGGAAAAGCTGTAACTTTGGGTTTTGAGTTTCACAGACACTGCACCTGAGAATTCATAGCTGGCAGCTGCTTGGGAGAGTGCAGACAGCTACGTGGCAAGTCACTACTGAAACAGAATTATCTTAACATGGGAAAAACACAGCTTTAAAGTCCAACAGAAAATATTAATAGCTCCAGAGCTAATACAGGGGAAAAATTAAACCATAACATTGTGAGTACAGTTGTGCATTTGTTTTATTCCCCAGTTTATGTTTACCTGAAGTATGATAAAATATTTGAAAAATCTTGCCTTTGAAAATCAGAGTCCTTCCATGATCTTCTCTAAGCCAAGAAGTATGAAACGGCCTTGACCACCCAGGAATGCAGCTTTGGTGGTGTTATTACTGAGTTCACAACACATATGGGCAGTCTCATTATACAGAACAAACTGGGAATTGTCTTTATTAGAGTATTTAATTGGCCATCTTCAGATGATAGGAGTTAGGGCAAGGCACTCTCCTCCATAATAAATATCGATGCTGGAAAATGATCACTAAGCTTTCCAAGAGCTTCCCTTTAGTCTGATGACTGACTCTTCTTTGTGGAATATGTTTCACTCTCATCCTCTGCTTCTTCAAAGGGAGCAGCTTCCCCTCCTCTCCCTCTTGCCCTTGCAGGCTTTCATCAGTGTTTGATATCACTGACCACTAATTGTGCACAATGTAATAGCAGTCAGAATTGCAGATACACAGTATTTGGTGTCCGTGCACCAAAGAAGGAAGAACTTTCACCCAGTCCCCTACAACACTGTTGTTTTATGACTGTTTCCTTCTTTATTTGGCTGAACTGACATGGAGCAGCCCCCTGCTCCCAACCCACTCATTGCTGAGACCCCAGGACAGCTTGTGCTCAGCCCCTGCTGTGTCCTGAGCCCCAGATCACTCTTTCCTTCAAAGGTGACTTGCTTTCAAAGAGGGCAACAGTGCCCCATGCCTCCTCTCAGGGCAACATAGACCCTCCAGGCAGTCAGTTGGAAAGTAGGAGGAGGTTTTGATGGTCGCAAGGGAGAGGAGGGAGCTTAACCCACACATCTCAGGAGGGAGGCTGGCTGCCCTGCATCATCCAACTCTGATGGTTCCTGGCACAGCAGCAGCTCCTTTTTAAAGAAAAAATTCCAAGTGCTTGGGGATGATAGCACTGCCAGCACCAGGCAGCAGCTGCAATTTGGCATCACATTTTTGGACTTGTATGCCTGAAACTCCCTTGTAGCCCTCAGCTGAGTGCCATGACTGGGATTTTTGGTTGTTTTCATACAGTTGCACTCTCTGAGCAACTTGGGACTGTCCTTTCAGGTGTACCTGTGCTTTGTTGTATGTGTCCTTGGCTGAAGGATTATGCATAGGGACAAGGGGGAGCCACTGGCTCAGGGAGATCCTGTTGCTCATAGCTTGCTACTGCTGAGTACTGGAGTGCAGCCCAGCAGAATTAACCTAAAAGATCACAAATTATGCACATTGCAGATAAAAGTATAATTGCATTACTATTATGTACCAAATTTCTGTAAAATACCATTATTTTACTGTTTAGAAATGTGTCTTTAGCAGCAGCTATAAATATACTTGCATTCCACAGTGGGTTAATTAAACATCAATTAAAATATTTATTGAATAACTTATTCAATAGACTATAACTACCATGTTACATGAAAAAGTTGTTCAGAGATGTGATTATATCTTAGACTTGTGCAGTTACAGCTGATGAAACTGTAATTTTATATGGTATATTGAGAAGAAGTATTTGTACACTTTTTTTTGAACCCTATGATTTTTAAGCCCTTCTGCTTTATGAAAGGTGAATATTTGTTTTGACAGTATTTTAAAATACAGATTACAAATTAAAATGCTGCATAATAATTTTCCAGGGTACTTTTTGAAGCAGCAGAGCTGAAGCAGGAGGTGTCATATCTTGATCTCTGTAGCCTTCAAGCACTTCATCTGCTTTTGTGGGGGAAGTGTTTGGTATGCACAACACACTTAGGAGCAAATTACAAAGAGGAATCTCTAGCAGCCGGACTCATAAATTGTGTGGCCAAACCCCTCCTCTTGGTGACATCTTTGCAATCAAGCTTCCAGCTTTCATTGTGGAGGTGGGAAGCATCCTCAAGGTTACATGGCTTTTGGCTCTCAGCCTCTCCTTCCCCTCCTCTCACCTCAGCATCACTCCAACATGCCCTTCCTACCCTCATTTCTCCTGACTTTCAGCCTCTCTTTTTTTTCCCTTGCCATACCACTCTCATAACCAAACTTCAGCAGTGATAAAAATTTAAGCAGCAGAAGAACATACCACTGCCCCTGCCAGAACAGAATGCAGGTAGTTGAGCTGGATTCCTCTGTAGAGGAGGACAGGAGCTCAGGAGGAGTCAAGCTACTTCTACTCTTCCCTGGCTTCATTGGGCAGGACTGTATTTTCAGATGTATAGTTCATAGACTATGTGTGAAATGAAGTACAAAGGCAATAAAATCAGTGAATGCTGTGATCTGACATCCATCTGAGTAATTACTCCTGGAGGGTTAGACCTTTTCCTTTTCACCTTCAAGCACAGAATCACTCTGCTCTTGGCGCTGGTCCAGGTTTCTAGCGTTTATTTTGAAACCATTACTGAGAGTTATCTTGTGTAAATGTTGCTGTTTATCAGCTGCCACACTTTTAATGGTGAGGGATGTCCACAGGAATTAACACCACTTGCACAGAAGCAGCGTGGGCACCATGCTTGCAGCTTGCCAGGCTGCACCAGATTGCATGTGAGCAATGACATTCTCCAGACACACAAACACACACACAAGCTCTCCCTCCTGTAAAGGATGACAGTACATCTCTGCAATACTCAAACCAGAGCATTCTGCTTGCCTCTGGCTTGGGATTCCCTTCCTGCCCCTCCCAATAGTACCAAGACAAACAATAAAATGGCCTTTATAATGAGAAAAAAATGACAGGCAATTAGTATCCTTAGAATGGAAAATACGATGCTATCCTGTTTCTTTCTTGTTATGCTTAATAGATTAACTATGCCAATAATTTAGTAAAAAGCTGTTTGTGGAGGGCATGTGACAGAGAACAGATGCAGTGAATACTGTTTTTTAATTGTCTTCTTTATTCAGTTACTGAGACTGAGACTCTGAAAGAGATTTCCCCACAGACCTGATTGTTGCATTCTGGTACTTTCACATACTTTAGGCTGTAGTCATGCTACTGTGCAGATTTTGGTGAAAATCACCCTTTTTATTAAACTGTTTCCATTACTTCATATAAAAGTCCCTTTCCTGTAATGTTTTGTCACAAACTGGCGCCAGAGATAGATTTCCTCATGTTTGACTTGTACTTCTCCGAGTACCTCCAGAATATGTAGAAACTGAATATAGATAAGTCAGCATCAAAAAAATGAACTTTTATTGACAAATTGGCACCTTTGAGATCAATGGAAATCCCCTTTTTCACTAGGGGCAAGTCTTTGTCCTTAGATCTTTCTGGCTATCGAAAAATATGAGGTTGGCTGTCAGCAGCTCTGGGTTTTTCAATATTTATGTGGTGTGCATATTATTTTATAAAGGTTTGTGCCACTCTGATCCCATGATACCCATTTCAATTGCAGTAGAGCAACTCTCACCCAAGAATGTCACTAAGAGGCTTCACCTGACTGGTTTCATCCAGATTCAAAGGAAGGAAGGCATCAGCATGTCCCTGGCTAGGTGTGAGAGTTGTTTGGCGGGAAAGAAGGTTTTGGTGTGGAAAGTACTGAGATCTCCTGATGAGTAACTTGATATTCTTTACACCAGAGGAGGAAGGGAATGATTAGGACTGTGAGTGCTATTGGATTAAGCAGTTATTACACGCTACTTGAGCAGTGTGAGAAGGAAAGTGTGTCTGCTTTCCATGTACATGTGCAGAATTGCTTGTGAGGGTCCCCACACAGCTGTGACTTTCCTTGTGCAGTGCCGTGATCAGTGAGCAGGAACTGGGTATTCCATTCCTGGGATGAGCAGCACCCCTGGGAGCAGCTGGGAAAGAGAAAACTCATCTGAGCTACTTTCATCATCTTTACGATCCACATGTGCAATGAACAGTTTTCTGGAGCCTGGCAGCAGCATTGCAGTAGCAGTGACAAGCAATTGAAACAAATAAACAGAAACTCCTTTTCTCTTCAGATGCCTTGGCAGACAGTCCTGGACCGAAACACTCCCTCTGCAATGGTGTCAGAGTACTGGGACCCTGGGGGGTGCCTGGGAGGATGTGGAGGTCACAGTCCACCCACCTTCCACAAGCGTGGCTACCATCCAGGGCTAGGATGCATCCTTTGTGCCTACAGCTGGCCAGACTTCCCTGGTTAGTGCAGGGTCCAAGAATCAGGGATGTGTTGAGTCCCCCTGTGTCTTGCAGGAAACAGAGAGTTGTCTTTTTCATCTCTTCCCAGCCATGGAGAGGGAATCAAGAGGCACAAGGAGCCTGAGAAACAAGCCCTTCAGCCACACTGTAGGGACTGAAAGCTTTTGCTCATCCAAAGGAGCAGTGAAACTGGAGACTCCCAGATGTGGAAGCCAAGCAGCAATGGCCCAGTATAGCCGCTTGATTCCTGAGAGGTCTGTCCTTGTTGGGGAACTGGGAGGTAAGAAAGGTTGTCTGTTTTCTTGCTCCATTTTATGTTCCTCCTGGGTGTTGTCAGCTGGGGCTCTGATGGCAGGTGAGGAAGGCCAAGCACCTCAAACTGGCCAGAACAGAGCACCTGCCTGCCAAAAGGTGAGCCTCAGGTTTCTTCTGTCTCTCTTCCCCCTTGTTACTTGTCTTCCAGTGCCACGTTTTCAGGGTTCTTTTCACTAAGCCTCACCAACATGGGCACTCTTACGGTGGGCATGGCTTAGCCCAAGAGTGGTCATGTCCGGAACCCTCCAGGAGTGAGGGCAATACATTAGTCCTTGAAGACCTATGCCAACCTAGTCTTTTTTTTTTTAGTACAGCTTTCCTGAGATGGACAACCTGCTAAGCTTGGGTAGCCTGCCTCTGGTTTGTGAGGTCTATGGCACCTCCTCATGCAGAATTGGTCAGATTTGGGGAGGGGAAGAGAAAGGATGAGGAAACAGCACTGGGAGTTTGGCAGTGCCAGGGAAAGGCAGAGAGGAGTGAGGAGCCCAGAAGAACAAGGCTTTTCCTGTGCTTCAGTGTACTGAACTAAGCACGCCACAGTGTATGCTGGTGGGGTAATGCCAGTTCATTTGTAAGTTCTGCTGACTGGAGGATTCTGCATGNATAGCTTTTGGCTTCTGGGGTGTTTTTCTCAAATAGCTGAACAGACAGAAAAGCCCTTAAAACAAAGGGGTATTTACAAATTCAGATGTGCCCTCTGATGGTTTCCTCATCATAATCTGGCACTCTGCACATTTGTGGGATATTTATGGACAGGAATCAGTTACATTTTGGGAAAAGGGAGCTACTAGAGCAGAAAGAATAAACACAAAATGGGAAAACATGACAAGGTTGGGGGCGGGGAGGGGAGGGAATGGAAGGAAAATCTCACTGTATTACCACCAGAGCTAAGAGCTTTATCACATATGACAGCAAAAGTACAATGTAAAGCAGCCTACTGCCAGGGTGATCAGGATCCCTGGTTTGTCTGGGACAGAACTGGAATAAAAGACTGAAAATAGCAAGAGCCTGTTTTGTCCCAGACCTCTGTCTTGTCCTCATATCAGGTGACGCCGCATCACCCAGCAGAAGCATGTTCCTGCTATATCCTTCCTCTCCATTTGGCCCTTCTTACATTTTCTTCTGCATTATTTTTTTCAATGAGCAAGCAGTACTTGGTCATCTCATCCCACAGGAATTAATTTCATCCCAGCTCAGGAAAAGAAGCACACATCCTTAAGTAAAGAGATGTGAGAGATAACGTACTTAAATAATATTGGTATGCTTTAAAAGAAAATTCCAGATGCCAGTCTTGCTCCTTCTGTCCATGTCTAATCTACATCCTGCATGAATCACACACAATACAAAAGGGTCCCTGTCTGATTTTCCTTGGCTGTGCCATAATAGAAGGTTAATGACAGTCAAAAACATAAACCTAAAACTCCTGCTAGCTAATGTCGTTTAAGTATTTAGCTCAGAAAAACAGCAATGTACCTTTCCAAGCAAATGCAAATAAGCTTGGTTAAAAAATCCTGCAGAAGGCTGGCACATCTGCTCTGGCCAATGAAATTCTAAGCATTGCCATAATACCTGCCTTATAAAAATGCATGTATTTCTTCAGCTGTGTGTATTTAAACCTTTTAGCAGTTCTAATGAGCTTTCAGAATGAAGCTACTACAGCAATCAGCTTCTGTGTAACAAGCAACATTTAAATATTAAAAATGTAAATTAGCTAAGCTGGTTAATTACAATTTTCCAAATACTGAAAAAGTGCAAGTAAGACTATTAACTGCTTTGAAATTCAGATATCAGTTCCTCCCACTCAGGGAACATCTAGTTCAGTAGCGACGATGAAGTTACAGAACAGTCTCCTGAGCTAGCCAAAACAGTATCTGCTTACCAGAACTAAAAGCTGTGCATTTCAGATGCCATTCAGAGAAGTTAAAACTACACAAAGGGTTCAGGGAAACCTTTTTTCCTTTTTTTTCTTTTTTTCTTTTTTTTCAAATCACAGCATACCAGTTTGTGAAAATTAAAATGTAGCCAAGAAACATTGCTTCTGATGAAACACAGAGTTTTACCAGAAAACCTGGCTGGTTTCCTCCTTACTCCTGAGAAACCTCTGATGCTGTGCACTGTGGTCAACCATGCTGAGAGCTGGGCAGGCTGGATCCCACTCACCTCCACAGTCTCTCATGCTGAACACACAGAGAAGCATCTGTGTGGAGTTCATCCACTGCCAAAAATGTGCAGGCAGTGTCTGAACTACGGTTTCTTCTGTCCCAACTTCTTCAGAAAAATTCCCTGGGCAGCAAATGTAATAACAGTAGAGTATTTACAAAGGCCAACTGATGAGTACATTATCTTAATTTTCTCTTAGAGAGCACAAGTGATCGTAGCCTGGCACTCAAACCCATCCTATGAACACATTTCCTTCAGAGAGAAAAAAGTAGGCAGAATCTTCTTTGAACTCACCCACTAGGAATGTCCCCAAAGTCCCAACCTGGCCCTTAGATCCCCTCTGGTCTCCTTATAGCATTCAGACACTGCACACACTTTCATTTACTGATGTGGGTGCAGGAACAGAGTAAATGGCCTACCAGAAAGATGATAAATGGATGCAAAATTATAACTGTGCATATCTCTTGAGTGTATCATCTGCCTGTACTGCTTCATTCTGCAGAACAAAGAAGGGGCGCAGAAAATTTCTCCTCCTTAGTCTTCATTGGAACTGATTGAAACCACACAAAGTCATCTCTTTTAAATGAGATCTGAATGGTTTTAGTTTCAATAATGGGAAAAAGTATTATTTTTTTCATTTTTTACTTTATATATTGCTGCAATTCAAAAGCTTGTGAGATAATGTCTTCCAAAAGTGAAGAAAATGTTTGATTACACTTCTTCACAGGAGTAAATGTGTGATTTTTGTTGTGTCTCAAGGAAATTGTACTTCATTGCTTTACCACTTGCTCTGTAGTGGTGAGCATTTATGTTTCTAATGGATCTCAGAATTTGCATGTTGCCTTTGTTTCCTTTTAAGTAATCTTTAATTTTTCATCTGTCTCTGACCCACCCTGTTTTTGCCTAAAATTCCATCTGGCCTGTTCAGCCCCATCTAAGGTGGAAATGAAGTTCCAAGCTATTTTTGGAAGACATCATACATTAGAAGCTATCAACTTTTGGTGGTATCTTTTCACTTGCAAAGTCCTTGTTGTCTTAGTTTGGAGTTAACTTTGGGCAAACATCTCTCAAAAGTGAGAAACTGAAAAGGTTTATTCAACTGACTTTCAATTGCTCAATAAGAATCAAACTGAGTAACAGTTGTGTCACTCAAGCATACTGTAAACTAGGACAATTTAACATCTAAAAAACCCCATAGTACTTCAGACCAGCCAACAGAATAGTTGCCTTCTACAAGTCTGAATAATCTTTCAGCTGAATTTTAGCAAATTAGTCATTGCAATTACAATTTCTTATTTATATTAGCTTACTGTCTGTGGGTTCCGAGTCAGGGACTCTCAGAGAAAATAATTTCCTCCCTCTTTTGCCATCTTGGAAAGTATGGAAGACCGCTCCAAGTCAGCTGGTTTATTCTCTTTAGGAGGGAGCCTGGAAGTGCCTTTGTTGAAAGAAGAATGGAGGCGGAGCACTGGGGACCTCCATCCTCACTCTGTCAGTGTCCATGTGTCCCTTGCAGTTCCAAGCCAGGTGGTGTGGCTGTGCTGTACAGCTCAATCACAATCCACAGAAGGTGTCCAGTACCACGCTGTGGGTACGGGTCAGCTATACAGCATGCACAAGCTCTTGTATCTCTCCACTCGCACTCTGCTGTTGTACAAATGCTGTCCGTAAAGGGACTAAATACTTCCAAACCATGTCAGCAGGGCCTGACATCGCTTCCCAACCCACAGTAGTCCAGTGCTCTCAAAGCATGGAACAAAGGTGAAAACATCCATGACTAGAGTATTTAAATCTCTGTTACACGCTGTTCAGCCAGGCTGGTGAATGCTCTGTGGAAATGGTGGGGAGAGAAATTTCAGAAAGGAAAAGGAGAGAACAAATTTTGCTACAATTATTTTGTTTGGATATTTTAGGACTCTACAGAGGACCTGAGATGTGCAATAGCAATATTGAGAAAATAAATAGAACGCTGTGGAAATATGAGTACAGTGAAGAGGGGAATTGGATTTGTATGTTGTAGATAAACTTGAATAATGGGGTCGCATACTGCAAGCTTTGTAGTCCAATTTCATTTCTCTCACACATCATTCAGCTGTGTAAAACCTATTTATCTAGTTATCTCCTTTTAACTTTAAACTTCCTTCAACTCTGCTTCAGCCTCTGATGGGTTTTATCTCATTACCACATGCTTCTCTTCTTCACGAACCATTCTTTGTGGTCAAGATTACCCTGGTAACAAAACAAAAACAGATGAGAAAGGAGAAAAATGTATCATTCAACATGGCTGTGTCAAAGATAATACTTGCTTTTAATTTTTTTTTTCTGAGAACAATTTTCATACTATACAGAGGAGAAAGGTAATTTGCCGTTGGGATTTGTTACATTGTAAAATTTCCAAATTGTAAAATATTCAAATGTGTAAAATATTTACAGGGAAAAAAACCCCCAGTGGATTTGTTTAAGTAAATTCAGGAAATTAAAGCTTGAGTTTGCTCATGATTTTTCCCTTCTCCCCATGAATCTCAGCATCAAAGGAATAATCCAAAAAAAGATACTCCAGTACTAATTCCTGTAACTACATAAACTAGCAAGTTAATATCACAACCCTTTATTTTATTTTATTTTTTTTATTTTTTTTTCTGCAGAAGACATGAGTTTATTATGTTACTGTTTGAGGAATATTTATGTTGGCAGCAGATCTCCAAAGAAGGAAAAATATTAGTGTCTTTAAAGCCCAGGTAATAAGCGAAATCTGAATGTGATCTATGCTTGGATAAATATCAATTCCGTAAAAAAAAAAAAAAACTTCACATTTTAACACAGCCAATTTTTAAAATAAAAACAAAGGAAATGTCTTGACAGCGTCCTTTTAAATACCCTTCAGAACTGGAAGCACCATTTCTGAAAGTCTATTTAAATTCCTGTAAGCACCTAAACAACTCAAGGGAGAGCAGGCAGAGGGACAGATAACAAAAATCAATACTGGCTTTCAGTAAAGGACAGTGGCAAAGGAGAAAGAATGCAAACAATTATAAGAACAGAAAATTGTTGTAGCTCTAGTAATATTTCAGTGTCTTTCATCTTGTTCAACCTGCTGTTCAGCTTCCCTTAATTCAGACAGGGGGATGTTAGAGCTCTTTCCTGCCAAGGAATGGAAGAAAGCAGCCTGCTTTCCTCTGTGTGCTTTTTAAAAAGCTGAGAATAACTACATTAAGGCACTTCCTGGCCTTTTCAGGTTTTGAACAGAGGCTTATTGGGAGCGTCTGTGACTCTTTTGCACGTGCAGGCCAGCTGTGCTAAAAACTACTGTGTATGTAGAGAAATGCATTCACCTTGTGAGGGCAAAAACCCACTAGTGCCTCCCTGACACCCTTCAAGCTGTCACTAACTGCAGCAGCCCTTCTTGTCCAGGACTTCCTGGGCATTGATCTCAGAGCTTATGATGAAGGAGGCTTATAAGATTGAATAAGAATGTAACAATTGAATAAGAATTAATATGCTTTATAATGTTTTCATAGACACTTAATTGTTTTGAATATTAATAATTCAGGATTCACAGTGATGGCAGAAAAAATGATGATAAGTAGAACTGTATGTGCATTAAGCAGGGTTGGCAAAAAGAACAGGAGAGCTTGTGTACTTATTAGCTCAGCTCTGTAGGGAATATGAAGTGTAAGAGGTGATGCTGGAAAGATCTAGACGGGCTCAGCGGACACACTGGTCTCCTTGATTCTCACCGAGGCTGTTCCTAGTAGTATGTGCTCAAATGCTTTGTTCAGCCATGTTTTTATGTAGTGGACTTCAGCCCTACTACACCCCATTCAGTTAATTTTTCCTTTTTCCCCCCTTTTTTTACATGGGATCTGACGCATGCAGCTATGAATCCTGGCTTAAATGTTACTACCATTCTGTGTTGCTGTATGGAAACAGACCAAGCAGGACCAGAAATGTTAGGAAGGTGCAGATGTCTTGACTTCTGAAAGCCCCTGCAGATGACCCTTGGCACCATCGGCTTCTGGAGCTTTACACTGCTGAAGCCCAGCCAAGCCTTGGCAGTGCCCAAGGAGAAGACTATAAGTTGCATTTATGCCACTTCAGCTTTCTTCTCAACTTGTTATCAGTGGAGATGGTCTTAACCTTGGTGCTGCCAGTGAAACAGATCTCCAGACCACCCAGATGTGACTGCTACAGAGTTGTGGTGCCATGGAGTTCCCCACAGAGCAGCCCTCCACACTGGGATGGGACAAGACCTGCCTAAATCTGCCTCCTGGCTTGAGATCAATTTCCGTTCCTTCTTCTCTTGCTGTGTTGGATCAATAGCCCAGCAGCTGCCTCCTGCTCTACTCACCTAGGATGTGCAGGAGCACAGCTGCTTTATTGCTGTGGCTGCAGAGCTTTAGGTCCACCTCTGGAGCCTGCTCCTGCTCTTCAGCCTGGTCCTGCCCCAGTGCACCAGGACTTCCTATGAGCATCCAGGACTTCTATGAGCATCGCCTCCAGGCACTAGGCTGGGCTGGTTTCTTGAAACTAGATGTGTTTTCCCCCCAAGAATCAGTTGTTTAAAAAACAGTACAAAATAAATGGGGGGAAGGGGAGCAGGGAGGGAGCAGGGAGGGAGGGATGGGCTCCAGGGAGTTTGTCCACATGTGCAAAGAAGAAAAGCCTTTTGCTCCATTACTCATCCTGTAATGAAACGTCTGGCCTCCAGAGGCATCAAGGGTGTTGTGATCTCACCACAGTTGCAAGGTGGGTTTCTCCAGTGTTAATAGGATCAGTTAATGCTTTTAAAACACCAGCTGGAAAAATCTTGCTGTGCAGCAGCTTGCCTGAGTGATGTCAAGTGCTGTGCATGTGTGCGCCCAGTGGGTAGGAAGGGAGGGCAAAGGCACTACAGCGATACAAGGCACCACTGCTGCCTAAATATATGACACAAATTGTCCCTAATGCTAAACAGCCCTTCCGCTCACTGTCTTCAAACAGGAGAAGTAACAATTGAATGTGGGTGCAGCCGCTCAGTGGGCTGATGGAGCTGCCCTCTGCACTGCTCGTGGCCATGGCTGCCTGAAGAGAGACTCCCCTGCTTTTCTGATGTGGGTATTGGAACCAACGTCCTGCCATCTTTTCTCTCCTGCTCGTGCTGCTGTGGGTGCTGCGTCCTACTTGTAAGCACCAGGCAAGTTTCAGCAGGGACTCCCTTTTGGCACATGCCACAGTGAGCTGTGCTTTTCTTGTTCCTGTTACTGAGTTGTTTTTAACTGTACTGGGAGCCACGGTCCACTGGGTTCATCCCACTCCCTATGACTTCTCTTGTCTTGTGCTGAAGGGGCAGCAGGCTGCCCATCTCCAGGCATCCTAGTTTTGGGGAACCCAGCAGAGTGCTTGCGGGGCAGCAGCAGGCCTGTGTGGTGGCACAGAGTGAGCCGGCTCTGGGTCCTGTCCGGAGGAGGTGACAGACCCCTTTGGGTTTCAGCCGTGTGGGCTGCATGGGCTCTGGGGCAGCAGGGCTGGGCAGTGCTGTGCTGGGCAGTATGTTGAGTGCAGGCTGATAGCAGGTTGACTGGGGGATTTAGCAGATTATTGAAGTTTGGTGCCAACGTGGAGATGTTTTGTAGGTTGCAGTGAGCAGGCATACCTAAGTGGAATCTGGAGGCAGATAAGTTTTAAACTGCTTCTCACAGTTTGGAAAGCCACATTTATAAAGCTCACAGAAGAGTGCCAGAAAGATAAGAAGTAACCAGAAGAAAGTAATTATTGAAAAATATGTACAGTCTCCTGCTGGATTCACACAGAGGGGACTGTAACAGTACTTCCCCATGAAACGGGAAGCGGTGATCAACATGCCTCGAGAAGCAAAGCAATGTGGTGTTTTTATGCTTTAATTTCCCACCCAGTGATTGCTAGACGCTTATTTGTGATTAAGCATTCTTAATAACTAGAATTGGTTCTAGGCAGAACTAAACTTATGCTGTATGTAACTTGGTGCATTTGCCTATCGTCATTTGGTGACAGTAAATAGTTTGGTGGCAGTGGCTTACAGTTAGACAGAAGAAAAACTGGGAGAGAAGAGATCTCCGAACAAAGCCTGTGCCTGTGCCCATGACAGAAATATGTTTCCGATTCTTTGAAGGAACATGAAATAGATCTTAAAGCTTTGTCATCTTCCTGAAGGTTGACACTGATGTACAGAGAGAGGAAACGGCAAATGAGGCACAGACAGGGCAGTGGCACACAATAGATTGCATAATCCAACAGTCTGGTTGCTGTTAAATGCACGCACTTCCTGCAGCCAAGCTCAAATCCAGACACCCAAGGAGATGGGGTGCAGAGCATCCTTCTGGGGAAAGGGCAGTTCTTCCTCCCCGGAAAATATGACAGACTGGAAAAGAGCTGGAGACCATGCTGAATACGATCTGCTAACCCATCCCTTCTGCCAAGTGATTAAAGACAGGGGAACGTGGAGTAGGAGTAAGAAGGATATATTACGTTCATGTTTTGCAGCAGCACACTGGCCAAATGAGCCCATTTCTGGAATCAGCTATTCAAAGAGAATATTGAAAAATTGGAATGGATTACAGTAAGAACTACCAGAATGTCAAAAAAATAAAAGGAAAACATGAGGTATTCTCAAGGAGAGGAGTCTGTTTATCTTATCAAAAACAAGGCTAGTGCAGCCTGTGAATATCTACAGAGGAATCAAAAATTTATTGGCGGGTAGCTCTTTGGTCTAACAGATAAATATATAGCATTGTCGACCAAGAAGAGACAAAGACAGAAACACTTCAGATTAAAACTAAGGTGCAAGTGTTTAACAAAAAAATCTAATTAATAACTACCACAGATTGCATTATTTTCCTGTTGAAAGACATTCTCTGGATTCAACAAGGGTTAACAGGGAAGTCTGAGGTTAATGTTCTGCAAAATCTCAAACCAAATGACCTCAGCCATCTCTTCTAGTTCTGCTTTTGAATCCTGTAATATATATTCTGTTCCTAATTCGATGTCTTACAGTGTTTTTTATTATCTGTAATGAGATTTTGGCTGATCTTTAGCTCTTATGCATAAACATTGCTGGCAGATAATGACTAAGGACTTGTTTCACGATTGGGCAGCAATATCCAAAGCTTCATATGAGCATTCCACAACACAGCATCCAATTATGAAAATAATGTATCAGATTATGAGTTCTGAAGGAACTTCAGCCAAAATGCCACCCTTTTTAAAAAAAAAAAAAGGTCAGGGCTTTTACCAAGGGCTTGCAAAGAGGAGACTGAAAAAGACCCTGTTTCACTCCGATATATTTCCTTTAAACAAATTTTATTATGCTTGTGTATTGTGGATGAGTATTCAGGAGTACACAATTCAAAAAATAAATCCTGCATTGTTAGTTTGTGTGATGCCTGGTGACACTTTTTGACATGATGTGACACCTTGTTTAAATGCAGTGTTTGCTGAAATGCATCTCTCTAATCTGGTTTTGCCTGGTCTTGCATATTGTAAAGTCCACACAAGGTGAATGTTAGAAGCTACTGAGCTACAGGGTAAATACTTAACGTTTTTAGGGGGGAAGAAAAGCAGGGAAAGTATCTGAGCTCAGTTATTGTACTGCTTGCAACACCTTGTCTGTGCTTTGTGTTTAGGAGCACAAAAGTTTCCTTTTTTGAGGGATTTCTGGGTCAGATCATTCACTGGTTTCAGAATATCGTCAATGTATTACAATGTACTTTCATGATTTTTCTTGTTGGTATTACCCAAGGAGTTTACAAGGCCATGGCACATGGACACATCACACATAGCATTTGTATCACCATGCATTTATGAATTGGCTGTATGCATCTGTTAAAAATAATAAAAAAGCAGCTGTATTTAAGAAGATAATGTTGCAAAATGCTGCTTGTAAGATTTGAGGAAAGTAGATCTGTATTAGGTTTAGTCCAATGTGTTCTTTTGATTTAAGGTGCCTGTTTGAATGCCTTATACAACTCACTTCTCTGCTCCTGATGCAGAGCAGTCCAAAGCTCTTCTAATTTCATTTTTAACTAGTCTGGTATGTGCAGGCACAGACCGATAACTGAGATCAGGTGGATTGACTGGGGCACTGAGCTCAAATGACCACATATTCCTCAAGAATACAGAAGGGCAAGCACATGTGTTTGACCAGATAACTTTATGGATTTTTTTTTACCAAAATGGAGGAAGCAGAGGGGAAAAAACAATGCAAACAGCATGGATTACTGCCTGGACTTCGAGGGCACCCACAAAAGGATTTGCTATTTACAGGGGTTTAGACTCAGTGCTATCAACTCCATTATTAAAGTCAAACTTTGTTTTCAGATTTACTGTGTACCAACACACAGTCAATACAAGCCCTCTGTGTATAAATAACAGTAATTTGAAGCACCAGGAAGCACAGACAAATTTAGCTGAGAAATATTCTCACCCTATTTCCATGCTTGCTTTAGAGATAACCCCAAAGATTTGGCTCATACCTCCATTTCTGTTCCTTTGAGAAGCCTAAAACCTCATACGTTCAAAACACTCACATCCTAAAGTCAGAATTTGAGATAAATTTGCTCTACAGACATGTGGAGGCTGAGATTGAGTCTTCTGCCAGAAAAAGACCCAGAATCAACTTTGTTTTGTTAGGTCAGTAGACAGTCTGGCTTGGGTTCCTCAGTCCTGTCATAGGAAGGCAGATGTAGTTTCGGTGATGCTTCTGTTTCCTTGTTTTTGTTTCTTTTCCTTCTTCCCTTTTCGTAAAAGGTGCCTCATGTCCTTGTTTGTATTTCAAAGCAACACTCCCCACTACAGGTCATCAGTGGGAAAGAGGAAAAAGCCACGGCTGGCCTGTGAGGCAGACGGATAAAGATCCTGAGTTTTTCATCAAATCCTCTTTCCTCTGATATAAACGACCCATGGAGAACTTAAAATGAAATAAATATTTTTATTTAAGGAAATTAAATATTGATTAAAAATATAATTCTGTGCTCTTACCAATTCATAAGCAAGCCATTTTACTAGCAAACATTTTCTAGCCTAGCCACCTAAATGTTTCTGAATTTTTGAGACTAAATTAGTGCTAAGCTTTGGATGAGCAAGGGTATATGGCAGAATTGACAAGGCTAAGGGAAAAAATAAATAGCTGCCTGCGTTCATTCTGTAATTTATCATCTTTTAAATTCTGAGCACTGTACAAGAAGCTGTTCATATTTCTGAATATGAAACTTATGAAGGTGTGACTTTGTTCTCAGCCTGCCTTCCAGCCAGCCTCCTTGCTTCTGGTCCTGGGTACAGCAACAGCCCTTTCAGTACCCCTGTTACAGCAGATGGTTTTATGTTGATCACTCTTGTGTCTTCATAATACAATGATAATACCTGCTCTGAGTCTGAATGTGTATGAGTCATTAGTCTAAAGCAAACATGCATTACTCCCCTTGTGTCTGGGGGAAGAAAAAGATGCTGGGATGGGTACTTGTATGTTCCAGCCACTGAAATGTGAAAGCAAGAGAAATAGCAGAGGCAAACGAAAACAACATCCCAATAAAGTCTGTTCTGAGAAGCCCTAAGATATAAAAAGAGGAGTATTAATGAATGTATTTCTGAGGCATGACTTTGCACAGGATTTAGTTTTGCACATACGCAAGTCGCTAAAGATTGTTCTCATTACACTTTCTGCCGGAAATGCTTTCATGTACTGTAAGGGTACTTGAAGGACATAAGTATTTTAACCCCTTTTATTCATCTGTATCTTTCTCAGACTTGTTAATATTTCACTTGGAGTTAGATGTATACACGGTGAAGGTGGGATTATTTTATCAGAACCACCACTCAATTAAATGTCCTCTAGGAATCATGGAAAATGCATTTAATGCTCCTTCATGCTTCACAAAACAGTATAGGAGCATAAGAAACAAAGTAAAGATGTAATTGAGCATCTGTGTCTGTAAAGACATGGCTAAGCTCTAAGAGGGTTGTATCAGTTAAAAACAGGCAGAATTCAGAAACATGGCTTTGCTCTGTGTTCATGTTTTTGTTGAAGAAGGCTGAGGTAATTCACAAGGAGGCTTTATTTATCCAGTAATGACCAAAGACAAAGAAAGAGATCTTTTAATTACACCTCAGTTACAGAAAAGTGTGAAAGCACTATTCATGGTACCCTGGAGACCACACGATTATCCTGGTGGCAGTTGTTCTGTCCAAACAAAATTGTATGAAGGAAACTATTTACATTTTGTGCAAATACATTCCTTTGAGGATTAATATTTATAGGGGATGTGGGAAAAAATGGTTTCAAATCAACACAGAGTATTTAAATGAGAAACTGGACATTACATAAGAGATAAAGGATTCCAGAAGAATATAAGACCAGTGGTTCTGTTTGCTAGGACAGAGAAACACAGATGCTGGGAATCAGTGTGTAAACCTGGCTCTCTGGAACTGAGTTTTAACTGATTCTGGCCCCATTGAGGATGCAGACGTAGCATAAGCAAAGGTGGCTGGATCTACAGGGAAACAAGGGACTGTGGCTACCTGCTTTGAAGTAGGACAGTGTTTGTCCCTCCCTTTGGGGGGTTTGCCCCTTTTTTGGCATGGAACTGGGAATGGTCCCTGCTGCAGGCAGGGTGCTGCTCTGCAAGAAATACTGTGATGAGCCGTCTTGGTCATGCTCCATATTTAAAATGTATAGCTTTTGTGATGTGATTTTTTACAAGGCTGGGGGAAGGGGGAGAGATTCAACCACAGCCTTTCAAGGAAAGAGGGAAGGCCAGCGGGGGGTTTTGGTGTGCTCCCAAGTCATTAATTAGTATCAGCTGATGAGTCAGAAAAATGTGGCTGTCTGCTGACTTGCAACATGTCTTAGTAACAAAACAGGTTCCTGTAGAGGCAGTTCATCGTTACTAATCCACAGACAAGCCCTCTGTCAGCCCCACATCCAAATAAAGGGCTGCCTTTTGGTCTCTTGGTGCCCCGCACTGACCAATGCAGGCAGCCAGATGGAAATAGGATTTCTACAGCCCTGTGTGTAAATATATATGTTCGACTTGAATCAATAAGGATATTAGATTGTGTAATATTTAATAAAACAGTAATCTCCATTTCTAAGACTTGAAACTGCAGTGTTTTTGCAGAGCAGTCTCAGGTCATGCTCGTGGCGAAGTGCTTGAGGCAGTGGCTCCCCGCATGACTTCCCCCCGCAGCAGCCCAGGGCTGCTTCTCTCTGCCCAGAAAAGGAAGCAGCGGCACCAACCAGG
Source organism: Grallaria varia (assembly GCA_013396735.1). Classification (NCBI taxonomy): domain Eukaryota; kingdom Metazoa; phylum Chordata; class Aves; order Passeriformes; family Formicariidae; genus Grallaria; species Grallaria varia. The sequence continues at coordinate 24,949 of VWZG01001447.1, read as the reverse complement.
ACACACCACTGTGGGGCCCCGGCTGTGTCTGCTGCACTGCAATCTGCTCCTCAGGGTCAGCTGTGATGGAGCAGAACTAGGGAAAGCCAAAGGCAGATGGCAAATGGGCTCTGAGCTGGAGGCTGGGCTACAGCCACAACCTGCTGAGGCCTCATCCTACCTGAGTCACCTTGTGATCCTCTGACCCACAACAGAGCCACTCAGGACCAGAAGCCCTTGCACTCAGTTGCCTGAGTCAAATATTTTGCTCTCTGGACTGTTTCCAGCCTTGGCTTTTGGCCACACATTTGTATCTATATCCTCATTTTAAGAGGCTCAAAAATTTGGCCCCTGCTCTACATCTTCAAGATGCGCACAAAAAAGACAAAGAACATTTTATGTTAGGGGAATTACTCAAGCCTGTGTTTTCTGGTGGATTTTTAAGGTTTGAAATGCAGACTTGCTATCTGTTACCAAAGCTGAGAGAAAGAAGAAACTCTAGGAACCAGGACAAGAGGCATTCAGGGAGGCTGAGATGGCACTGCTGGGGTATTTGTCCTCTACGATGTTGTGTGGCACACTTTGCCCAAGACACAAACTGTTGTGGCCACCCTTTCCTGACCAGAATAATGCTCTGGTAATGTTGCTGTAAGGTTGACCACATTGGGATCACAGCAGAGCTCCCAGACAGCCTTCTTCACTCTATTATACAGGGTAGTGACTGCATGTGAATTACCTAAATTAGTTAATAGCTCTGATCAAACATGGTTATCTGCTAATATAGTAAATAATTGCTGGTCTATAGCACCAGGTAAACGGTCACTGCTCATAGTGTTTGGAGACTAAATTGGCAAATAAATTGGGTTTTTAATGGGAATAATTTTTTTTTGTTTGTCTGATTAGTCATATTTTCTTCCCGATGAAGTTCTTGCTTGATGAAAACCAGCTAAGCTAAAAATCAGCTTATAAGGCTGCTCTGTTTAGCTCTACTGGTTTTTATCTTGTTTTTTTTCCAGCTAAATGCATATTTTTAATCACTTTTCTGTGACTAGCTCAAAGGTAAGGACCTAGCTGCCATTTATTCATATTCAGTAGAAACACAGGCACATCTCAGTTTAATCATGATTACCGAGTCTAGTATTGGGCAAAAATGCTTCTCAGAGCATATACAGATGCAGTGTTACCCGTAAACACAAAGTGAACTAGGGAACAGGGTTGGAGGGACACAAATATGTTGACACAAGTAGACAGAGCAAGCATTTTTTCCTAGTAGTTAAAACTCTGTAAAATTTCAAAATAGAAATCACTTCTACGTAATTAAATCTTTTGAGAGGTTCATCTGCATGCTTGTCCCTGCTGTGGGATCAGTGTTGGGATTATGGCTTGCAGGTCCATAATCAGGCACAGATGGCCCCTCCTGCAGTTCCCCAGTGACTCTGTAGTATGGTCAGCAGCTCCCAATGTGTTTATAGGGCATGTGGCTGCAGCTCCAAGCCACTCTGCCCCTGGGAGAGGAATGGCATTAGAGAGGCCCAGCTAAAGTAATGAGGGAAATTATCACAGCCCCCAGGGGCGAGATTTTCAAAGATAAACACACAAGCATTCTTTCCAGCAGTTTTGCACATCTAGCCAGTATTGTCCACCCAGTCTTTGCACTTGGAAATACGTTATCTGAATGCAAAGAAAATGAAAATGATGAGCCATTACGGACATTTATTCTCCCCTCTGCATGAACTCAGGGTGGGGAAAAAATCCATCGGCAAACATGAGTAGTACTCTGCACTAAAAGTAATTGGGTAGTTCTTGAGCAGACTGTTTTTGCATGTGGGTGTCTCTTCTTCCTTTCTGTTTCTGTCATTAGACTTCACAGATTTCTCTGCAGAACAGAGAACAATGGCCTGTTATCCGTTGGAGCGCCTCGTTCTTTAAGACCTCAGCTGCAGGTATCTTGGGTATAAATTATCCCAGCCGCACGGTGCCCGAGCGTGCAGAAACAACGCAAACGCCCGTCAGCCAAGCAGTCACCGGCACGGGGATGTGGGAGCTCGTTTGTTCCCATGGCGATTGCTGGCAGGCAGCCTTCCTCCCCCACGCAGGAGGGGGAACGGCGAGATGCTTACGGAGGGGTGACACGACCTGAGAAACATGTCCCGTGCACCTGGAGATGGATCAGTGCTGGCGGGGAGGCTGCGGAGGGGAGAAGCAGCCCCCCTTGCCCAGCATGCTCTCCTGAACCACCCTCAGACCTGGCATGAGCTGCTGCAGAAAAAATAGTGGCTCTATCCACACAAAAATACACAAAGATCTTCCTAGTGTGCTGGAAGGTGGAGAAAGAGGGCCCAGATGCCACCAAGGCACTGGCTTTTGCCAGTGCTGTGGCGCAGGCAAGAATCGACCAACCTCTGATGGATGCTTTCCACCATGGGGATGACCCCAACAGACCCGGCACCCCTAGGTGTCTTTCCCCGGGCTGACACGAGTGAGGCAAAGGGTCACCACACTGGCTTTGCCTGCTGCCCTTGGGGGTGGGAAGGAGCTGCCTGAGTACTTGCTGCCAAGGCAGGGCTGATTTTCACTGGTGCCTTTTACATGCTCCAGGAACTCAGAGGTAACAGATGGCAGCATTTATTGCGTTGCAGTGGCGTCCCCTGCCAGTTTCACATTGATCCAGGTTTGGCAGTGCAAGACAATCCCTCCCATTCATAAAATCCTGGGATTTTTATTGTTTCCTTTGACATTTGGTTTTTTGAATGATACTGATTTATGCTCATGAACAGCTTAGCAATTTTGTGACAAATAACATGGTGGCATGGGGTCAGGGACAGGGAGGCAAAACCATTTTTCTTTTTCCTCCACTTCTCTCCCAAGCTGGGTGTGAATTATGGTCAGCAGTTAATGATGAAGTGCTGAGGCTGCTGGGACATTCTGCTTACCCAACAAAAAGAACAAAGCACATCTTTTAGCAAAAAGCAATAATTTTTTTTGTATTTGAAAGACTAATGGTGCTCACAAAGCACTGAGGCTTTGAAGCTGGTGTTTATGGGGAGGTTAAATGAATGTGGCAGTACAGCTAACGGATAGCTTTAGAAACAGGGACACCTAAAAATCCTCCTCAGATGAAACAGTGATGCATATAAACTGACCTGGATGGGGCTTTTATCTTTTTATCTGCTATTATTTTACTCTTGCAGTTGGATCTGAAGCTTACAAGGAATAAAATTAACCCTGCTTCCATTACTTTTTAGTGACCATGTGTACAAAGTGTGAAGGCTCATTTCAAGAGTTTTCTCAGAGACTGCTTGAAAGAAAAACATTCTCTGCCATAGTGCGTAGGTCTAACTCTTGCTTGTAGCTGTGGTTACAGCTAAGAGTAAATGAACGTCAGAATAAAATGCTGTTATGACACAGTACTTACATGATCCCTTATGCAGCTACAGCATAGTTATGACCTAAAGTCCTGTTGAGAATTGACTGTAAATGTCAAGACCAAAATGGTAATATGACAATATAATATAGTTTCTTGGTACTAAAGCTGTGAGTCCGCCCTGGATTTCATAAATCCATGAATTAGTATCTTCTGGCCTGGTGACTCAGAGAAACCCTGGGCCATAAGGCTTCTCAGTGGGTAGTAGGAGCCTTGGATGCAGCTACGTTCCCTGAAGTGCCCCAGCACCTCACAGGAAGGGGGGATCACTGCCCTGAAATGCCTTGCTTCCCATTCAGAAGTGGGACAACTGGGAAAGTTGCTGCCGCCAATAATATGATAAATGCCCACATCCTACTCATTCAGCATCCTCCACATGGTCCTTACTATTACTGTAACTGTGGGTCCAACCCTCTGCTAGCCAAGCCCTGTCCTCCTTCATTCCCTGAGCACACTGAATCATTAATCTCATTATGTGGCTTCAGGAAGATGCAGTAGAGGTACACAGCACTGTAATCCATACTGGGGAGGGATAACAAATAAAATTAAATATTATTTATTATTTAAACAAATGCAACATATTTCTAACCAAATATTATTAAATAAAATTTTTATGTACATATTGACCAACTTAGATGCTATTTTTTACTCCAGTTTTTTTCCCCTTAAAATAAGTATACATTTGAAGTTTAATTTACAATCATGATAGTCTGTTTTAAGGTTACTGTAGGGTATTAAAATAGCATGAACTGATAGATAACACTCAAACAATACTTATTTGCTTTCAAACCTTGAGACAATTTGAACTCTAGGACACTCACAGCTGACCATCTTATCCAGGTACAGAAGGAACATCAACTTTGTTTTCCTTTAGGTGCTGAAAACCCTTGACTACGAATAAAGCTTTCAGCAACCAAGCCATTAACTTCTGATACAAAATGTAGTTTGAGAAGAGTACCTGATATATATGATACCAATTTACCATAGATGTAAATTTCTGCACTTTTATTAAATCTCATTTCCCATCCAGAAACAGAAGGATGCAAAAAGAGTTGGCTTTTTCAGTTTTCATTTGCTGTTCTCTGTTACCCAGAAAGAAGAACCTAAGCAGGGTATTTTAAGTTGTGTAATGGCTTAAATAAGTTCACCATGTGTCCTTGTGGGTAGCAAAAACAAATGCTAAGTTCTGTGCAAAGATCATATACTATTTCAAAATAACACATCTTCGTGGCTAGTAATCAGCAAGGTCTACCTCTCTCTTGCAAAAAGAAGCAAGGAGAAGAAATGCAGAACCACATTCAAATCAATTATTTAAAGGAAAGTGTCTTGGTGCCAATTTATATTGCAGTTAAAGCTACTGATTATAACCACTTTGGTTGAGATGACTCTATTCATATGCACTGTTCTCTGAAGATGCCTCTCACTATCTCCTAGAACTAGAAGTCATTGATCTGGGTGGACAGAAACTTTGAGGAAAAAACAATTACCCTTTCGCCCTCTGATGCAAGTGGAATAAATATGAAGACCAAATCTGAGGCAGGATCCACTGGCTAGGCAGAGCAACCAAATTCGGTTTCATAAGAGGAAATGTTTTTGCTGTAGGAGTGGGCAGGCATAGTCATGCTCTCTTCTCCTGTCTTAAGGACCTGGTATGAAAATGTTCCTTAGCCAAATCTTGTCCCATTGCAATCTATGCCCTGACTTTACTTCTTCAAGGCAGAGATCAGAGCTGTGGTCCCTGTAGAAGGGGTGATTGAAGGGATACGTGAAATGTTCTTGCTGCTCTTTCTCGTATGCTACAGGAATTATTCATGAGGCGTATCTGCTCTAAGATTCGTCAGTCCCTACAGAGATGTGACAGACTGCTTGTTACCAAACACAGTCTCATAAATTACAAGGAGAGAAGTTTCCTCCTGGATGAAAAGGAATAAATGACACATCGCAGTATTCAAAACATTGCAGGAGTCATGCAGAGCTTTGTCAAGTGGGCAGGTGTTGCCTTGCTGAGATTTCATAGAATCCCTTTAGCAACTTGGGGTCCCTTTTGTGAGTGGCATTGCTGTATGCTGAAACCAGCCCCATCCTGCTTCTTTGTTCACCAAAGGCCAAGAGATGCTGAAGTACTCAGAAGACTTTCAAGGGATTGCAGCATACTACTGGTTCTCAAGAGCACAATTTCATCTGAGTTGCCAGGATTTCCCATGGTGTTTATCCCTCTTGATTTTGCAGTCTCAATGACTCCTGAATCACCATGCATCACCCACCATCTGCTCAGAAACAAGATGCTCTCCTGGAGTTTTATCTGGGGCACCAATATCTTTGCAAACCTGTCTCAACTGTTGAACAGATCACAGCTGAAACCAGGAGAATTTTGCCTTGGTTTGGGAAACAGCAGGTGCTTGTGAACATTTTGGATAAAGCTGTCTGTAGAAAGCCATGTTTCAGCCAAGCTACTGAAGGAGAACTTTTAAAACTTAATTTTTCCTTAAAAAATTATGAGCTGAAATAACCATCACTTACAGTTCCTGGTGTATTACTCTCTCTGATACTGAAGAAGAAGCAAGACAGAAGCTGTTGAGGTTTGTGACTTAATGGGAAATGTAGTTTGTTTGCTAGCAATGAATAGGGTGATCCTGAAGGTAATGGAAGAGCATGAACCTTAAAGCAATACAGTACCTTTCCCTTCACTGCTTCTCCTCCTCCCATTCTTCATTCAATTCTAAGCATTGTCTAACCTAAATAAACAGCTAAAACTCTTTCACACTTTATCGCATTCCCATTTATTTTTTGGTATATTTAATACCTCACATTTAATATGTGTAAAGTATTTTTTATCAGGGATGTAGAGTTACTGTTTAGTCTATCATCTTTTGACCATCATTCAGTTCAATCATAGTGATTATTAGAGTCCTGCAGGTAGATTTGAAAAACAATCCTCTTTGCAATATTATCTGTCTTCCTTCCTCCCCCCCGCCTTTTTTTTTGTGATGAAGCAGTCTATGGTGTCAATACAAATGCTGTGACATTTATAGCAGTTCAGCTGGGAACATACTGCCTGCCTGTTCCTTTTATTCCTAATTTGCTGATGATTTCCAACAGTGTGAGAGCACAGGCAAGCATTCTGTTTGATAGCAGTGTCTGCTGGTGCCCTTTTTTTTTTTTTGGTAACCCTTATCTAATTTTGGCAGGACCACAGTTCCTGCTCTAAAACCTGATAACAGGATCAGCAGACAGCCCAAACCTACAGTAAAACACTTAGGCAGGATGCCTCAGTCCAGCACATGCTAAAATGGGGCCATCTGACCCAAGACACTGGCAGTGTCCTTAGGTCCCAGTGAGTTTGCTGGGTGCCCATGACCCTAATAATCCTAGCACTTACTACTGCTATTGGCGTATCTTGTCTTTCTTGCTGACTCCCTTTGTTTCATCTCTCCTGATCTGAAAATTGTCTCAAATACTAAATAAGAAGTGCTGTTTAACCCCAGCGATTTACATTTTTTCCATACTTCCTACTTTATTTATGGTTTGCACAGTGCAATCCTTAATGTGCAGAGATATGTGGGGAGAGAAGTGGGCAGGTCACTGATCTTAAGGCAACAAAGAACTATTAGATTTAGCACAATTACCTGCAAGGAATAGATTGTTAAATTTTGAGTGTTCAGATACTGAGCTAAATAACTTGTGTTAGACTAAAGCATAATCACCCAGAAAGGCACCAAATCTTCAGCTGAAGCCATTAAAAGTGGAGAAACAATCTATACCTCAAACTTTTGTTAATCATTTTTCTTTCTGAAAAAATATATTTGTGTAAAAAATGCATTTCTTATTACTGCTACACAAACCTGATGATCACTAACTCTTGATAATTTGAATGTTATCATTGAAACCTTTATCTGAATTAATACCTTCTTAATACCAGGTATTTCGAGACCCTAAAGAAGCATTGTCTACAGATTTTGACAAGAAAATGACATTTTTTCACAGAGCTTTTGGCAATTTTCCTGTTCTCCAATTCTTTGGTGAGTGCTTTCTGCGAGTTAATTTTATTTTGTGAGAAATGTAGTTGCTACTTAACAGAGGTGTCCAGGCTCACCTCACCAATGTTGCATTTAAGTATAGGCATCACTGTGTTGCTCACTATTTTCTTATCCATGTATTCTGTTTTTTATCATAGCATTGTTCCGAGCACTTCAGTTGCATTGCTTATGCTCCTTCAATTCCCAAACACTATGGGATCATTTCTTTCCAGCATCCTATTTTCCACCACATAGGTCCAGCCAGTACACCTCCTCCCTAGATGTGTGGTTTTGCATTGCCTTGTGTCAAAATCTTCTTTGTTTGGATGACTCGAGCTGGGCAAGTGCCCCAGCTCATTCTGCATGACTGTCATGTCATAGCATATTTCCTTGGCTACCTGGGTATATTCCATACATTGGATTTGCGGTGTTCTTGAATTGCTTTGCGGTGCTGAACAACACCACTGCCTAGGTCTTACACTGATTGAGTCAGAGACATGGTGGTTCACTTCATGACTGTTCCTCACTGTTAATCACCAAGGGCTTAATCCACTGGCTCTGTCCTGTGTTATGTAGTGGGGAGGTTTTGTTGATATTGGTGGAGTTTTTCTGAGATAACATCCAGCTAGCTTGTTACAACGTGCATGGATTAGCAGTCTGTCATATGTCCACAATTGCCTTTTTTCAGCCAAACTTTTAAATCAGAAAAGTAAGAGGTATGTTACATAAACCCAGTTTGTTCTTATGAAGAATTTTGTCAGTGATTAAATGTACATCTTCTTGATCACTGATTTGCGCACTTTCAGTCAGGATGGAAATCAGCCAGACAGTCTCTAGCAATCAACCAGTGACCTCCTACTTGTCCTGTTTAATTAGCACATCACCGTCTTGCTTCAAATTTTCTGTAATTCCCCTGGTACTTATGAAGCTACTGAAAAATCATTTACTTCTAAGACAGCCTTTTTGGATCATTTGGGATGCACAATACATGTTTTCCTCCATGTGCCAGCATCCTGCACCTTCCAAAAGTAGAGAAAAAGCACTTTACATTTCTGCCCTTTTTCATCTCATTTGAAACTCACTTCAATTTCCAGCTATTGGAAGTCCTCACTCATTTTCAGTTCTTGTTTTGAATACATTTACATTGAACAATTTTCCTTGAACAAATGGTAGATTCCCACAGTAAGAAGATGCATCTATCTGGCATCGGCCATGAGACAGATGTACTAGAGCTACCAGGACAGGTTGTCCTTCTCCAAGTTTCTGGAAAATCCTAGCACATAACTCATGCAGCTACAGAGTGATGGGACTAATGTTGGGATGGGTGTAGCTGTGATGTTCTCCATGAGAAGCTGTGTAATGTCTCCTCTTTCTTATAACCTAGTGATTGTGCTAAAGGAAGGCTGGAGCCTGGCATCTGCTGTCTGCCCCAAGACTGACTGCTCGCTTTACTTTTCACTTTTCTTCGGAAGCTGCAAAAGCAAGTTTGTCCTTTACAAGTGTGAGTTTATTTGAGAGAATTCCAAAGCACCCTGCAGCTTTCCCAACCTGCTCAGACTTGGAGTCTCCTTGTATGACAGCCTTTTGAATGGGCCACAAATATGTTTTCTCATTACCCATTCATGTATTAAATACTCATCTCAGTGATGGAGTGCTTGCCCGGGTCTCTCTTAATGAACAAGTGTCAGATGTTTAGCACCAGTAGACTTTACCGCTCAAAGGCACAGGCTTCTTGGAGCATCTCTTAGTCACTTCTAGCTCTGTCTGACTTGAAGTAATGGGGAAGGGGGAGAGGGAAAGGAAGAGGCTGTTCCGGTCAATGGGATTCCAGCTGGTTTTTATATAAAATCTTTCCAGGACACCCAAAATGCTTTATTCACTAGTTGGATGCCATATTCTAAATAAAACCAATTATTTGGTTGACATCTACAACCCTGCTGAGGTATGTGATAATGGTGCCCCTTGTCTGCTAAGACAAACACTTGCATTCTCCCCGTAGTGAGCAGCCAAGCGGCCCTCGTCAGCCTCAGCAGCGGAAGAATGCGCCCCTATTCCCCAACACTTTCCCTCTCTGTCTGCCTGTCCCGGCGAGCCAAGCCCATGAGAATGCCCTGGCATAACTTCCTGGCAAGGACCATCATTTTTATGCTGCTTTTGGGTAAACTTCAATGACTCATCTTGTATTCATGCTCATCTATGGTTGGCTTTTCAAAAAATTTTTTTCTTCTAATGTTCTGATCTGCCAAAGCTGCTTGTAGTTTGCTTAACAATGTGCAATGCTTGGAGAACAGATGGGCTCTTTTCTTTCACTCAGTGGCATGCAAAAATGAAATTTTGTCAATCAAACTTCAGTCTGTGACATTTTATTTGAAATGGCTGTTTTAACAGCTACTTTGGCACCCACCACCTCCATTGTATTTCCTTCCGCATTGGATGTAACTTTATGACAAACTCAGCATTGAGAAGTCAGCAGTCTGCATTGCAGTGGTACCTCACACAAGATCATCTCAAATGGCTCTCCTGTACACTTAGTTAGAGAAAGTTTGCACCCTTGAAAATTTACCATGTAGGCAAGGAGAGTGGTTTTCCAAGTTTAGTAGACACTATGGACATGGATACCCACGTCCTCAGGTTCACTGTAAAGCTGAATACAGTGCTTGACTCTCCTCTGCCAGGACTGGTGCGAAGTCACAATTATTTAACTTACAAACTCTACTTAAAACCAGACAGAAGATTTTTGGGAAACAGCATTATGCTTTTCCATATACCATTTCATGATGGTATAATCATCATGAAGCTAAGGAAAAAGACGAGAAGGAATGCTTCATGTTTCACTGCTCCAGTTGTTCAGAAACCGCCTTTCTAGACTGACTAGTATTTTTTTTCACCGAAACTTTGTTTGCCACCATTAGCAGCCAAAGTGCACATTGCTCAAATGAACACTGCTCACCTCCATGAAACACTAAGAGCTAAAATCAGAGCTAGCCCAGAGCATCAAGAGTATTGAGAGAGTCAGATCTGGGACTGCTGCACTGCATACAGTCAAAGTGCTCTGGATACCTTTATGGCCATCCATGCAAGAAGAAAGAGTTCGCTCCGTGCTTGACTGAAATACATATTTCCCTGCAGGTAAAAGAAAATGGATGTAACAGCTTGGACATTCCCATAGGTTGCTGGTGGAGCTTGCCTTCTTGAAGATGTTGATGGCTGGCACAGCGGTTGCCTAGAGCAAGATCAGCACATGGACATGATAGGCTTTTTTGAGCTTTAAAGATGGATTAAAGCAGAATCTTCATAAAGGCTCATTAAGCAACAGCAGCTGCTCTTCACAGGTTGATCTGCAGGCAGCAGAGGGAGAGAAGCTCCCCTGGAAGTGACTCAGAGCACATCCCTACATTAAACACTTGTCCTGAATCATTGCCCCAGGAGAGCCTCTGCTCCTTTCAGAGATGCCCATCTCCACCATTTCACATCGGTTGCCTTTCCAAGTGTGTACTTTGGGCTCCTCTGCTGCCACTGGGGATACAGACCAGGGGAAATTGCTGTGAAATGTGTTGCAGGTGGAAGGACATGCATGTTGTAAGTAGGTTCACAGATTCAAAGGGGTTTGATCTTTACAATTATGAAACACAGCTTACTAAATTCTGGGTTTTGAAACTCATTGCTAATACTTTAAAGTGAAAAACAATAACCATATGGGATTTAGCAAAGCCACATGCCAGGTTATGATGAGCCGCTTGGTTTGTCAATTCCCCACTGTGACTTTGACAAATCACCAGGGGACTTCCTCACTGGCTGGGTTGCCAGCTATCTTGGGCTGAATACAGGGAATAGGAAGTTTTGTATTAGATTTTATGGACTGGAGCCTTCAGCATGCCACGATCCCTCTGAGCTACACCAATGTGAACCAAGGACAAACTGATTCTGCTGAATCTCCATGTTTATGGAGAAAGAGCTCCCTGTGGGCACAAAGCTGGTGGAGGCAATGTTCCAGATCCATACTTCAGGCAACGCCCTGTGGCACAGAGAGGTAGGAGGATGGGAGATATGTGGGAATAGGGCTCCTCTGTGGCTTGCCCTCTGTCTGCTGGCTTCCTTTGAGCCTGAGTTACAGCTTCAGCAGAAGCTTCAGGCTTATAGGCTCCTCTTACAGCTTATAGGGCCAGCTGTCCATCACCTACAGCTACGCATATGCACATTTACTGATGCCTATATCTAACAAGGACAAGAACTGAGGCCTTACACGTTCTGTGGCACAGAAAGTGTGAGAGTGTTTCAGGGTGAGCCAGCCGTTTGTATCCTCCCTTTCTGCCCAAGAGAGCCTTTGCTCCCTGGAGCGTCTGGCACTGTCAGCAGCAGTGAGCTCGCCCACACTGCCCAGACTCAGTGCAAGGAGCAGCTGTGTGGTTGGCTGTAGAAAGCTCTGTATCTCAAAATTAATTTGCCTGTGGTTCTGCTGACACCTTCTGATTATGACGCTCTCCCAGTAAAAGAAAGGGTATGCTGAAATCAACTTCTCATCCCCTACTCCAATGCAGATAGAAGACAAAAGATACATTGCTAATTAAAATGTTCTAATCTGCTGGAAAGCAGTTTTGTAGGATTGATTTGAATAAAACTGATGATGCAGCCCACTCAGATCACTGGGAAACGACCTCTCTATTATGAAGTCCCAGAATAACATAGCCAAGCAATCTTGACTTCCTAAAATCTGTCAAAGGAAGAACTTCTCAGTTAGTTACAGCATATAATATGGATATTCCTGAAATGTCCTCTGCTTAATGAACAGCTGATATTGGCTAACCTCATAGAAATAAGAGAGAATTAGTACCAGCTGCAAAATGCATTCACTGGATAGTGAAACTGGCAGTTGGTATTATGCCGCTATAAATATTTTTAATTAAAAATTGTCTTCTGTCTCTTCAATTGGTATAATAGCGATAATGCTTACTGAGAGTTACTGAAGATGGAATAGGATTCCCCTTCGTGTATAGCAGAGCTATTTATTCTGCCATAATATTGCTATAGTGGAAATCTGCACAATAATGACCAGATTCCAGTACAAGAGAAAAACAGACTGCGTGAGTGGTTTATCTGCCACTTTCAAAATAAGGCACATAAGCATTGTTATAAATTCCTAAATAAAAACCATGTTCAAACTCTGTTTGCTCAGGTGTGACTTCAAAATTATTTTAACAACCTCTTTTGGGGAATTTTCAGCTTCAATCCACAGCCCTGGGGCATTGTGTGCCTTTGAGAAATGGTCTGCTCTTTGCAAGTTTACAGGGAGCAGCACAGCAGATTCCCTACTGCTGCTCTGACCAGGCCCTGGCTCTGTCCGGGAGGATGGGGACCTGGGGGTGCTTCACCTGCCCTGATTTGGAGAGGAGCAGCTTCTTTCCGCATGGGTCCCCAGGCACCCACTGCAGCAGGGCCAGGAGAGGCACTGGCAGAGGGGACCCTGCAGTGCTGCAGCAGACCTGACCCCCTGGGCACCCAGTCACCACGTGGTGCTTTACTGCCACAGCTATCTGTGGGTGACAAGGGACACCTCCTCCTTTGGGGAGCTGAGAGTCATTAGGCCAGCTATGCCCTGGCAGGCACAGCCCATCTTAGGTATTATCCAAGTAAGATGGATACTGCAACAATTAGAGAAATGTCTGTTAGCTATCCCTGTTGGGCCTTTGTGATTGCCCTCCACACTATGTGTGAAACTTTCTAAAGCTGATGGGACCAATCACTTTCTCATCCCTGCCTGACTCTTCTCCCCTCTGAGCCTTTGGATCAATATTGTGATTTGGGTATTTCCTCTCACTGCCTTCCCCAGCCCCCTGCCTTCATCCTCTCCAGCTTCCCATGCATCTACCCCTCATGAGAACTCACCTTCACTCTCCCATTTTTACTCTCTGGTATATATCTCAGAGGTCCTGGTGCAGCTTGCCTTGGTATGGTGTTTGCTTTCTGAAAACTCCCAGAGGCTCAAGTCAAGACAAAAGCCTCATTCTGTCAGTCACTGGATGAACACGATTAGGCACATTTCCTGCTCCAAAGACCTTTTGATCTAAACCTGCTGCTTTGATTTCACAATGATACCAAATTCCTTTCCCAATTTGGCTCTCATTCCTTTCTTGTCCCTAAATTGACAGCAATTTTATTGCAAGCAAGTCATACCCCAGAAAAAGCTATCATCTTTTTTACCCATAGATTCTTCCTTCCTACCCTGAGTTCTTCCTTCTGCCGCAAATTATCATTGCTTTGCTTTTCCAGCTAGCCCTTTCAGATGCTTTTATGATGTGCTGTCTTCACATTTTCCTGTTCCTTGTTACTCTTAGGGTTCAGTATGTACTCTCCTCTCTGATCTCTTCCAAAGAGAAGCCCTCGCTCTCTCACAAACTCAGCTACTCCTTAGCTGAGCTGAATTTATGATGAACACTGTTCCCTCTTCTTTATCTTTTCATGCTTACTTCACAAGGGTCTTTATGGTAGATACCTCTAAAAGCTTTGCAATCACAGCAGTGATATTCCTCCCTATTTCTTGCAAAATTTTCTTCCTGTCTTTCCAGTCTCAAAAATAAGAAACCTGTGTGAGTGTTAGCTTTTCTTCCCAGGTTTTAATCCCAGTAACAGTGAAGGTGAGTTGTTATACATCCATCATGTCCTTTTGGTGAGATGCAGATTTGTTATCTGGCTAAAAGATAATGCAAAACAAGAGGAATTAGCATATGCTCCTGTGGAGATACAGTAAGTCTCCTCCTTGAAATTCATGTTTTTGACTCCCACTTACTTGTTTGTTCTCACTTATGATGAACTCTGCTTGCTTGCCATTTCCCCCTCTCCATGGAGAAGACAGCAGTACCACTGCAGTGTGGGTCCTGCCTGGGCAGATTTGCGAGGGACACCGATACCAACATCTATCAGCACCTCTGCAGACCATTGGATTTGACAGCAAAGACAAGAATAAAACAAAACCAGAAAAGGAACTCACACCAGAGCCCAGAGAGAAAAAGGGAGATGAAGGGGAGAAGGGAAAGAGAAATGAAGACCACAACCCCATCCGCCTGAGGACACAGAGGTCATGTTAGCCAGATGGGGAATGAAACAAAAGGGACTTTTCTGGGGGTGACTGGGCAGGGGGATCTTCTGTTTGATTATTTCCAATCTGCCAGGCTACCTCCCAGCATCAGTCACTCAATAAACTAATTTTGTTCCAATAATAAAAATACTCCATATTAACAGAAAAAGGACAACACGTGATTATTTTTTCTCCATGCAATCCAATGAATTGGTTTTGGTGGCCAGTTTGAATGATATTTTGATTGAGAGGTTTTATATGAAATAGCTGATAATTTATGAACCTGTTACACCAGAAGCTCTCACTTGCCCACGTGCTTGTTTCCTGCCCTGTTGTAAACTTAAAGAATTAAAAACACCCTAAGCCAAGATAAATTTGAAAAACAATTCTCCAGTTATTTCAATCAAAAGGCAGTATTGATTATTTAATTACACAGAAATGATACAGACGCTGAGCATTTACTACAGATTAATGACTGTCCCAGAATAGTTAATGGCCCTTCTTGCTGCAATCAACACAAGCTGCTTATTAATCCCTGGAAAACGGCTTGCATAACAATCATAACCTGTTGTTAAAAGTTTATAAATAGATAAAAGTGTCACATGGATTTATGAGTGCTGAGGCTGAATGGGATCTGTGTGGCGTTCCTAGCGAATAAATGCCATGTGCATGAGCTCATCCGATTGCCTGAATTATCACAAAATCCCAAGTTGCTCTTTTGGACTGGAAAATGGCACGTAAGAAAGTGCCAAGTGGCTGGAGTCTTATCTACTGACTGGGAAATAATTACTTTGCTGCACAGTAAAGAGGCACCTTCATTCTAACAGCAGCACACTGCCCTTTTTATCATATCACCTGAAACGCATGGAAGGGAGGCTGTGTGGCTGTGCTGTTTCATTCCTTCACCTTGCTTTCAAAAAGGAAAAAATGCTTGCACATATACACACACACAGACCTGACCCAGGTCCTCCCAAGTCCAGCCATGGGTCCAGCAGTTGTAGGGGTCTTGCGAGGCCGGGATCTGTATTATGCAGGTGCCCTTTGCACCTGGATCTCTCCATCTCACACTGGGCTGTTAGAACGCTGAGCATGGTATGTGCTGCCAGTGGAAGCTGCTTTCGGAAAACATGTTGCCTCTTGCTACTGGCCCAGCTGGGAGGACATGCGGACCCTGGATGTTGGGGTGGTTGAGGGCTGGGAATCCCAGCGGCGCTGCAGCCCAAATGCCATGTGGTAACTGTGCCCCACTGCTGCGCTGGCACTCACACTGTCCCTTCTGCCTGCGAGCACAGCTTCAAACCAGCATTCAGAGGACCCAGTTGAACAGGCAGTCCCAGAAGACTTCTGTATCCAAGTGCTGAGAGAAGCAAATTTGCCTCTCTGTTCTTGTGCAGAGGCGCTGACCCTTTCCGTCCATGGCATCCGGCCGCCCGGGCGCGGTGCGGGGCGCGGCAGCAGCAGGACCGCAGCCCGTCCCCATGGCCCCCGTCCCTCCCGCCGTCTCCCCCCGGCAGCTGCGGCCCGATCCCCGCTCAGCGCGGCGCCAGCGCCATCTGGCGGGGTCGGGACGAGGCACCAACTGCCCAAAGGGCCGCGGGGACCCGCCAGCACCCTCTGCCGCCGGCCCCCGTTCAGCCCTCCTGCAGGAAAGCGCTCCCACAGCGGGCTCCCTGGGGGAAGGACGTGGACAGATGGAAATTAAAAGAAATGGCTAAAAACGTGCATCAACTCGATGTCAAGTGTGCAGGCATAAGGGACCTTGGAGACCCGTTTGCTGCGGGAGATGGGGCGGGCGAAGGGCTGGGAGATGGAGCATGCTAGGAAAGACAGCAGTCAAGTCCAAAGGAAAGTTTGGGACAGGTGCAAAACTGATTTTTGAATTAATAATTTAATTATATGTGGTTATGGTGATAGAAATATCTTTCTCGTCATTATGGTAATTAAACATCGTAGAGAGCAGGTTTGTATGAACAGGTCTGATAAACACAATTCTGTGCTGCCTCGCAGTGTTCTTGCCCTTAAAGGTCTCCTCCAGTGCTTCACTGCATTGGCTTTTCACGGCCTCCATAAAAGAGAGCGAAGGAGGCAACATTCTGGCTTTTACTGAAGAAAATTCTCAGTAACAGGTACACGAAGGGGGAAGGAGGAGGATGCAGAGCATCCCCCAGAGAACCTTAAATTATTCAGGTGAATGATTACGTTTCACCAGGAATCCCTTTTCGTTAGTTCTGAGCGCTGAAGTACCTCAACTATTTAAGTACTTGCACACTTCGGCGAGGCAGCTTTTTCCCCATTATGTTGCAGATTAACGATGGAAAAGTCACAGCTGAAGAAGGTGGCTGGAAAAGATGTTTCACACGAAGGAGGACGAAGTAAAGAAGATGCCTGGTATGTGCCTCTCCCCTCAACCAGGCCATTAATCTTGGAGGCCCTTCCTGCAAATCAGAGTAGAGACACAGAGTCCAAACGGGGCTGCAAAGCCATCCGGAGGCAGCGAAGGGAGGTCTCCAGCAGGGAAACCACCCCCCAGACACCGCAGGCGCGAGAGAGACCGTGGCGTGGCCGGGACAGAGCAGCGCAGACGGGGATCTGTGGAAACCTTCCGTACTCAAAGGCAGCAAGTGCAGGTTTGGCTTTGGCATTCCCCGGGACCCTCAGAGCAGCATCTGAAATAGCCCCGCCTCAGCCCCGCCCCGCACAGCCCCCGCCCGGCACAGCCCCCGCCTCAGCCCCGCCCAGCCTCTCCCGCCCCGGCCCTGCCCGGCACGGCCCTTCCGGCGCTCCCGGCGTGCAGCGCGGCCCTTCCGGCGCTTGGTTGGACATGGCGGCTGCCGCGGAGGCGGCGGGGCCGGGACCGCAGCAGAAAGAAAAACAAAAGAACAAGAACAAGAAGAAGGCGACGCCAGGTGTGGGCGGGGAGCGGGGCCGGGCGGGGCCGGCGGCCGCGGCGTGGGGAAGCCCCAGGGCTGAGGGTCCCCTCCGTGGCGCTGGGGAGCGCGGAGGCGGCTGTGGGGCGCTTGGGGCTTGTGGCGGTGCGGCCGCTCTCGAGGTACGCGGGTGCCTGGCCTCAGTCCGTGCCTTAGGTGGCCAAGAAGGCCAATGGTATCCTGGCCTGTATCAAAAATAGCGTGGCCAGCAGGACCAGGGAAGTGATCCTTCCCCTGGACTCTGCGTTGGTGAGGCCACACCTTGAGTATTGTGTTCAGTTCTGGGCCCCTCAGTTCAGGAAAGATATTGAGGTGCTGGAGCGGGTCCAGAGAAGAGCAACAAGGCTGGTGAAGGGACTGGAACACAAGTCCTATGGGGAGAGGCTGAGGGAGCTGGGGGTGTTTAGTCTGGAGAAGAGGAGGCTTAGAGGTGACCTCCTCACTCTATAACTACCTGAAGGGAGGTTATAGCCAGGTGGGGGTTGGTCTCTTCTCCCAGGCAGTCAGCAATAGGACAAGGGAGCACGGGCTTAAGCTCTGCCAGGGGAAATTTAAGTTGGATATTAGAAAAAAATTCTTTACAGAGAGAGTAATCTGGCATTGGAATGGCCTGCCCGGAGAGGTGGTAGATTCACTGTCCCTGGAGGTTTTTAAACTGAGATTGGACGTGGCACTGAGTGCCATGATCTAGTAAACTGACCGGAGTTGGACCAAGGGTTGGACTTGATGATCCCTGAGGTCTTTTCCAAGGCAATCAATTCTATGATTCTATGATTCTTGTGCTTGGGTAATATACAGAAGTCTTGTATACACGCGATCAACAGCGTATGTCTCAGCGGTGGGTTTCTCTTTGTTTGTTTTAAATATAAGTAGCTTAAAGCAGCAACTTCTTTAAGGTCAGTAGAGACGCAAACCACATTGAAGAGAGTTTTAGTTTCGTGCCTCTGCTTAAAGTTACTCTGTCTTTTGTAGTTAAGCGGGGTGGAGATGTGTAATAGTCACTGATGTGACAGGAGATAAAAATCCAACAGCTTTGTTTTTCTTTTTTTAATACCTGTAACAGTTGATGAATCGGAACTTCTCACTGTGCCAGATGGATGGAAAGAGCCAGCCTTTACAAGAGAGGATAATCCCAAAGGGTTGTTGGAAGAAAGCAGTTTTGCAACATTATTCCCGAAGTATAGAGAAGCATACTTGAAAGAGTGCTGGCCACTTGTCCAGAAAGCCTTGGGTGAACATGTATGAATTCTTATTAATTATGATATTACACCTTATCTTTGAGGACATACAGGTCTTACTTAAGCTTATAAATATAGTGCAAGTTACTTTTCTCTCATGCTGTGCTCCTACTGTGTTTGTAAATTTCTACTGTGCTTGCACTTAGAATTAGCAGTGTCATTTTTTGTTGGCATCAAAATCAGTAAAGAACTGAGTAGCCAGACTTTCAGTTCTTTACAGATGCTGTTATCAAAGTTCTCTGTACAAAAAATGTGTTCTCATCCAGACCTTGACAGATTTGTTCAGTGCTTCAGTTCAGGGAGATGCAGGAGGTCCTTGGGCCTTGTGACGCATATATTCAGTCTGATTTTTGTCTGTGTATGTGAATTCCCTTAAAGTTGCTTAACAAATTTTGGAAAACAGATCTGTGTTGAGTGTATGGCATTCTGTTTTTTAACTGCTTACTGCCAAAGCCAAATTGTGAGGTTCTCATGTAGAGATTGATTCACTGTTTCTTTTCGAATACTGCAGTATGTGAATGCAGCGCTGGATCTAATTGAAGGGAGCATGACTGTCACTACCACTAAGAAGACTTTTGATCCATATGCAATCATTAGGGCTAGAGATTTAATAAAACTGCTGGCAAGAAGTGTTCCATTTGAGCAGGTCTGTGTTAAATCCTGCAAGTTTGTATCATAGTATTCTATCTTACATTCTGCTATATATTCTACTCAAATTCTGTCCTAGTACTTAAAAAATAGTACATTTTCAAAATGTGGGATTTTTGAGTGAGCCAAGTAAAATAAAATACATATTTAAAGTAAATACATGTGAAAGCAAAGTGAGAAGAATAAACTCAAGTATTTCTCTTGACTCTTATGAATAATATACTTGCATTCAAATGATATTTACTGCATCTTGTCTTTTTAGGCAGTTCGTATCCTTCAAGATGATGTTGCGTGTGACATCATCAAGATAGGCTCTCTGGTGAGGAAGAGAGAGACTTTTATAAAAAGAAGAGCACGGCTTCTTGGGCCAAAAGGTTCTACTCTGAAGGTACTTCCTCTAAGTGTAGTAACCAGACAATTCCTAGGCCCAAATTTGTGTCAGGTCTTCATGCTTAATTAATTTCTTTTTTTTTTTGGTGTAGGCCCTGGAACTGTTAACGAACTGTTATATTATGGTACAAGGCAACACTGTTTCAGCTCTTGGACCCTTTAGTGGCCTAAAAGAGGTAAGGGGAGGTAGATGAGCTGTTTGTGTAGCAAACACGATCTGTGCCTAGCTCAAGGACAGGTGCTAGGCAAAATCTGGCAACTTCAGGAGTATTACACTGACTTGTCAGCTATGTGTTAGTAACCTACATGAAAGTCTGTAGTCTTACTTTAGCTGCTGAATTTTGTTTAGACTCTGAGGTTATTCTGTCTTGGAAGAAAAAAAGTATTTGTGCTTGTTTTAATACCTATGTAGAAGAATGCTTGTCAAAAGTGACACTATGGTAACATGAAAATAATATTTTTGGGGCCTGCTGGAGCGTGTTAGAAACATGGCAATAATACTGAAGTGCTGTGATTTTCAGTTAACCCTGTGCCTCAGCTTTTTAAAGGCTGTATTTGATGATCTTGGAGGTCTTTTCCAACCTTTATGTTTCTATGATTTTAAATCTTACTACTTTGGGAAGGCAGAGGTGGGGAGAGGAAGCAAGATAATCAGCTAGTGTTTTAATTGATTAGAATATGAAATACTTGATGGGTTTTTTGCTCTTTTTCATTTTGTATTAAATACAGGTTAGAAAAGTTGTTCTGGACACAATGAAGAATATACATCCCATATATAACATCAAGGTTAGCATGGTCCACTGTACATCTTTGTTTACAAGAAAATCCTATTTCTTCCCAGAGAATTGTTATGTTAATAATTTACATGTTTCTATGTGGTAAGCTATTTTTGAGAATTTCTGTAGTGTGCTGCTTTGAAAAAAGCCTGGCTTTGATCTCCTCCATTTTATTAGGATATATTGCCATAATACCATTAACAGTATTGGAGAAAACATCAAAGGAAAAGTGTGTATAAACTTTCCGCCCCTCGATTGTTTGCTTCACACTTTCTCATTTAAACTGAGGCACCTTCTCCAGTGCATTCTATCCCCGTTTTGGGATGTATCATACTCTTGGTTTTGCTGTTCATAATTAAGCCCCACTGCTCTCACTGAAGTGAGAGATGGAATGTTAGGATGTAGCATATTCACTGTAAGACAGTGTAGTAAAATTTGTATTTTGGATCTCTTAATTACTACTGTAGTACTGTTTTTTAATTACTTCTTTATAACATTCTGAAACTACTGAAGACTTTGATGATCAAAAGGGAATTAGCAAAAGATCCTGAACTGAGGACACAAAGTTGGGAAAGATTTTTGCCTAAGTTCAAGCGGAAGAACTTGAAAAAACGCAAGGAGCCCAAGAAGAAAAATACTAAGAAGGAGTACACACCGTTCCCACCTCCGCAGCCAGAAAGCCAGGTCAGCTGAAACTTCATTTGATTATGCGGGAATATAGCATGACTTGAAATTGTGTTCTTTGTCAAGATCTTGATTTTCTGATACTAAACATCTGGCCTATAATCCGTAATTACCTAAGGCTTCTTGGTACTTGTCTTACACAGATTGATAAAGAATTGGCAAGTGGCGAATACTTCTTGAAAGAAAGACAGAGGAAACGCAAGAAAATGGAAGAGATAAAGGTAAAGTTGTACTAGCCCACTGTCCGTTTAAAAAGCATTTGACTGCTGACTTGGAATTTGATTTTTTTTTGTCCTTTTTGCTCTGCTCTATTGCTACTTGACCTTTTTATTGGTAACTTCAGGCAAAGCAAGCAGATGCCATCAAGAAAAGACAAGAAGAAAGAAATAAAGCTTTTATCCCACCAAAGGAAAAGCCAGCTGTGAAAACAAAGAAAGGTAACCTTTTTTATCTCTTCTAAAACCTTCTATTGTCAATTCCTAAGCTAAATGATTTTGCAGATACAGCCTAGGGGGAAAAAAAAGGTCATGCAAAAAAATCCTGGTGGTCAGAGCCATGCCTAGAGTTGCCAGGGACAATAGAAATATCATGCAGCCAAAAATTCTATACCTGTAAAATTACAGTTTTCTTTGGAATGGCCAATCTCAATTGGTTGTCCTGGCTACATCCATTTTTGGCTTTCAGTCCTATAGTGAAGCTGCCATACCTTCTACATTTAAGTGGCTTTTCTAAAAAGAAAGCCCAAAGCAGTAATTACTTAAAAGCTTATGCCACAAGTAAGCATTGGTACAGGTTAGGATAAATAGTTTTTCTAAAAGTTAAACCACATTATTTGCTTATGCTCTCAGAGGATTTTTTTTAATGCACTAGAGAAAAAAGTCTTCACTTCTCTGTATTCATTGATTATGCTGCATATTCACTGTATTAGATATACTAATGTTTTGTATTGGCTTTACTACCTACATATTATTATACCATATATTACACAATTTCTTACATGTTCTGCAGCATTGGTACAGTACTGTTTTCTTTTTGATGGCAGTAAATTTCCAATGATTCTGTTGTTCACTGGACCATCTCTCAAATATGGTGCTTTTCTAGTTGATGCGTGTTTTGAGCTGGCATCCTTCGGTATTCCAAGAATGGATGACAGCAGTAGTTTGCATGTAGAGAAGAACTGAGATCCAAAGAAGACAGCTGGTACCCACTGTTAGATGTAGGAATTAACTGTGTGAGATAGGAGAATTAGATCCAAACTCATGACTTGTGCTCAAAAGAGAAAATACCATCACCTGGGTGAACATAAGAGTAGGTTATTCCTATTGCTCAGCATTAAGGGTTTAACTTCAGTATTCTGTGGAAGTTTCTTATAAAGGTCTACATGAAGGGGTCAGAGTTCTGCACCATATTCCCCCAGCCCACCCTTCCTCATCCTTTTTTTCAACAGGAGCTATTAATGGATGACCAGGGAGAGGGTATAAGGATGGGACAGACATGTTTGGGATCTTACCATGTTAGTTACTTGCAGAAAGACAAAACACCATGAAAGCTTTTCTGGATATAAGCACTCAGCAGTTATTTTCTTCTCTTCTTAAGTGAGATCAATCAAGCCAATAGGCCTATGTCTAAGGCAGTGCATATGTGTTAATTTCAGAGGAGTACAATTGTGTTCTGAGGATTGGGCGATAATAGTTTGCATTGCGGCATTGATGTCCAAAGGCAGTTGTGTGGGATTTTTTATATGAATGTTCTCCTTTGAATTCTGCTGACTGAGATTTGTAGATAATGCTAGTTTCGACAAAAACTATTATTAGAATAATCTATAAAATCATTAGTGAACATAAAATGAGTCCTAAGCAATGCCACAGGATGCAGTTTCTTGTGTTTATATATGAAGTCGTCTTGTTGACTTAAAATTTTTAAGAAGTAAAATTCATGTCTGTTACCTTTGTATTTCTTACTATGTAGCCTCCACTGAGAAAAAAATCGATATTGAAGCCATCAAGGAAAAGGTAAAGAATGCAAAGAAGAAGAAATTAGGAGCACTTCCTGAGGAAGAAGTAAAGTTAAAAATGGCAGCAGATGAAAAGAAGAAAAAGAAAAAGAAGTAATTCACCATATAAGATGCTCACTTTCCTCCTCCAGTAATGAACATTTTCACCCTTGGAAGATGGGAGACTTTTTGCTGTCAGTATAATCTGGACAAGAAAAGACTAGGTAGAAAGACCATTCACTTTTCACAAGTACAGTTTAATTAGTGGGTCTAAAGCAGCTGTGCAGATTTGCCAAGGTTGGTGAAGAAAAACTGTGCTGCTGTGTTGTTCGCGAAAGTAAGAGAGTGGATTTGGATAATATCCCATCTGCCTAAAGGGAAGGTTTCATAATAGAAACTTTTAGGAGTTTGATGCAGTGTTAAACTTTAGGGACAGAGGACTCTAGGAAGGTGAAAGTTCAAGGTAATTCTTCTGTGAAAGACTACCAGACAATATGCAGCCTCAGCTGTGGTGATAACTTTTGCTAAACGGGCAAGATTTATTACTATATTATGCTTTTGTTTCTGTAAAAGATGATTATTTTTGTGTGTCTTGTCTTGATGTTAATAAACTATTTTAATACAGTCTTCTTAAATCCTTGAATTAGTAATCTGCTGCACAACCTGCTTGATGTTTTCCAGGGGAAAAAACCTCACAGCTTCATATGAGAATTAGACAAACCGTAATCTTCATTGAATACTATGAATAAACTGTCATTTATTAGCATTATCCTTATGGGTTTTTAGACAGAATGTGATACAGACACAGGGAGTGTGCTGCAGGGAAAGCATAAAGTCCTTTTATCTACCTTTAAATGTATTTTTAATTTATTTCCTGCTCACAAGAGTGTCTTAAAAAATTGTGTTCTGCTTTTTTTTTTGTTTTTTAAGGCCCCTACCGTATTTTAAAGGAAGTTTAGAGGTTTTTCAGTTTCCTGAAAATGCAGAGTGTGATAAAGTGCACTGGCAGAGCTGTTGCTTATTTCGTATGTTTGAGATTAAAGAAACAAAAATAATGAGGAGGCTAATTTTATGACTCTGTTAGAGTGCTTTTGCCCAGTTTTGGAATTTTGATCACCTGCACGTGCAGTGGAAATGATTATGTGAGAATGGTGCAGCTTGCTGCTTTTGGGTTGGTGACCTTTTATTTGAAACTGGCAGGTGAAAATACCGCCAATATTTTATTTTTTTTTTTTACACATAAGAATTTAGAATATATGTGGTTAGATAGCCAGTACATGTATGTTGAGACATAGCTAAGGTGCTTGCCTTTTAGGATAGGGCACAGCATCAGCCTTAACATGTCTGTCAGTTATGTGATCATTTCTTGGCAGTTTATTGTTAAAGAAAAAATACTCTGAAATCTGGTAGACTGCACTGTTCATCAGTGGCAGTTTCTTGTGGAATTATCAGGAAAATGCTATTTAAGTGTATTTCACTGAGATTATGACCCATTAGTCACAAGCCATCCATCTCAGAAACTGTTGCGAGCTGATCGGTTCAGTGATGGCAGCACTATGAAAAGCTTTTTTAGAAACCCCAACTGGTGTTTGACAGCTGACAGTGTAAGGGGGACACCAAAGTTCAGGGCTTGTCAGGTAGTTCAGACCTCTCACATAGTGCAAGGACTAATTTCAACAGGAGACACTGCCATATTTGAGTTCAAATGCCAGTTCTCAGAGTGTGTCCCCACCAATGCGCTTCAGCAGAAGAGTCTGCAGAGTGAGAACCCAGTAATGAGTTTTGTGGTGGGTCTGACTGAG
>VWZG01001436.1:27469-45702 GCA_013396735.1 Grallaria varia | reverse complement strand
CCCCTCAGGGAGCGGCCCCGGAGGGCCCGCGGGCTCCGCGCCGCCCGTGCCGCAGCTCCCGGCTCGCTGCTGCCGGCTGTGGGCGTCATTAATTCCCTAATGATTTAAGCGCTGGGCAAGATCAGGCATGAGGGGTGCGGGGGTTTCTCGCTCCTGGCGTGGGGTGAGGCCGCGGGGCTCGGAGGGCTCGGAGGGCCCGGGGTCCTGCTCGTCCCGGAGGAAGGTGAGTGTGGCCGCCGGGCGGGGACTCCCCAGCTGGACTCCCAAGGGACATCTCGTGCCTTCCCGCAGGTCGGCGCCCGGTGTCGGAGGGAGGAGGAAGCGGAGTTTTGTGAGGAGGGCTCGGCTTCCAGACCGCAGGGACATGGAGCCGGCCGGGAGAGTGCTCTGTGCCGCAGGGATGGTGGCTGGGCTCGTGGCTGTCTTCTGGAGAGAGCCTTTTCCCTCAGGTAGGCTC
This sequence comes from Grallaria varia, assembly GCA_013396735.1. Classification (NCBI taxonomy): domain Eukaryota; kingdom Metazoa; phylum Chordata; class Aves; order Passeriformes; family Formicariidae; genus Grallaria; species Grallaria varia. Next base: position 45,245 of record VWZG01001436.1, on the reverse strand, counting down.
ACTGGGGGGATGTGCTCAAGCTGAAATGTGACACAAGAGAAGAGGTTGAATTTCCAAGCTGTGGCTGATGGTCTTGTTCCTGCCCAGAGTCTCACCAGAGCTGGTGGCCCCAAAGCAACGCCTCGTACCCAGAAACAAAGAGAATCTTGACACAAAGTGATCTAAGAGCGGAGGGATTCTGCTGTCCGTGTGGGGAATAAACTGCACGTTGCCACTGCCTTTCTCTTTTTATGTTTTGCTTGTAAAATCCCCGGGACCAAGAAGCACCTCTGTAGATGTGCAGCACCCAGCACAGGAGGGCTGACCTGTCTCCAATCTTGTGGCAAAGAATAAATGATATGCAGAAGGCACATAGCCTGGTTTATGTTGTACAGGTTGTTTAGAACATGAATACCAACTTCATTCTTGTTGGTCTGTCAACTCAGGGCTGGTTCATGGTATCATTAATCTCAGGTTGTTCAGATTAGTCCTGCATCTTCTAGTTTTGGAGAAGCATCAAGACTTGAGCACTTACATCTTTCTACTTTAGAGCTCTGCCAGTAGTTACTAGGGCAGCTCCTCTGCTGCTTCCTTTACTTCTCTATCTTTTTTTCTCTTTCCCATAATGAAGAGAACTTGTCTGGTGCCCGTGTTCTCCTGACTGGAGCCAGTGCTGGGATTGGAGAGCAGATGGCATATCATTATGCCAGATTTGGTGCTGAAATTGTTTTGACTGCCAGGAGAGAAGCTGTGCTGCAGAAGGTAAGAACCTCTTCCTTGTATGAGGGAAGACATGAGAGATGTGGACTTTTACCAACACAACAGCAAATTAGTTGTCAGCATGATAAATTTTCCATCAGAACTGTTGTTAGGCATAAACCCAGAGGTGTACAGTAAGATTTATATACACTGCCTGAACTTTTTACTTTCTGAACATTTACATGAGGAAATGGTATGAAGCTGTGTCAGGAAAAATTCAGATTGGACATTAGGAAAATGTTCTTCATTGAGAGAGTGGCCAGTCACTGGAACAAGCTCCCCAGGTAAAAGGTATCATGGCACCACACCTGTCAGAGTTCAAGGAGCATCTGTACACAGATGCTAATAATGTGGTTTGGTTTGAGGTAGCCCTGTGAGGAGAAGGGAGTTGGATTCAATGATCCTTATGGATCCTTTCCAATTTGAGGTGTTCTGTTATTCTATGAACCACAATTCCTGTGCAGTATTCTGCAGCTTTGCAGCGTCAAAACTGTTCTATTTGTAGCTGGTTTAAGACTTTTTGTTGGTTAAATACTTTTTGACCAGCTCAAACAGATGAGACTTCTTCATCTGTACTTTATAAAATGGGACAATATTTAGAGGCGATAACTCTTTAACTGCAGAGATATGTGACTTCCAAGGAAAGTTCTTCTCTATGAAATGGCACTAAACCTGAGCTGGGGACAGTAAACATGAAAATAATTCCTAATTCTTGGAAAGCATTATTTCAGCAAATAGCTAAACTGCATGTCATTGCTAGGCACCTTCATGTACTCAACAGAGCAAAGGAATTATGAATGATGAATACCTTTCTAGGTATTTTGGAACAAAAAGAAGAACTTAATGTAAAGCATAACCCATATTCCAGAAGATTTCTTCTGAAGAAGACTGGCTTTTTATTGGCTGAATCTTGATCCTTTTCCAAGGTAGATTTAATCTGCATCCTGCTAAGAGTTACCTCTATTTAACTGTCTGGTTAAACAAAGTCTGTATGCACAATGAACTCTCCATGGGCTGAATAGCAGTAAATTTAAAATTAAAACATGTCTGTCCAGAATTGATTTTCACTGACTGTAATATGTGTTTTATAGAGCCCTTTTTTCTTTTCTCCCCACCCCCCCTTATTTTTTAATCTTTGGATGTGTATTCTCTTTCAAGGTGATGGAGAAATGCCTGACACTTGGAGCAAAGAAAATATTTTATATCCCTGCGGATATGTCTTCCCCTTCAGAACCTGAAAAGGTGGTTCAGTTTGCAGTCCAAAAGCTGGGTAAGCATCCTGGGCATCTCTTTGGCTGTACACAGACAGTTCTTGCCCTGCTCCACTAAAACGAGACCCCACAGCAAGAGCTGCAGTACCTCGCCTGCCACAGGGTACCACAGGGACATGCCTGTACCCTGTGTGGGTGAGGACCAGCTGCACACAACCAACCCTTGTGTTGAGAGAGGTCTGAAAACAATGACCTGCCTCTGTAACAGAGCAAAGGAGAAGCTATGTCCACTGCTGAGTCCTCACTGTGTCCTCTGAGTTTTTGGTTGGTGCACGTTTTGACTATGTGTTACTTTTTGATTGTCTTTTGTGCACCATAAGAGTTGAGTGATTATGGTCTTTTTCCTCTCCACCTTGTCTCATTTGGGTCAGTCTATCATTAGGCAGCATTTTCTGTTCTCCTCCCTGTCTCTTTGTCCATTATTTGAGTGTCTTAATCACTTCATTATGCTCTTGGTTTTCCTGATGGGGTTGTCTTAAGGAGCTGTGTAAGTGTGCTGTGACCTGGAGGACCTGTCAGCCCAGCAGTGCTGTTTCTGCTGATACATTTCCATACCAATCATAGTTTTGCTGTTACAGATGTGTATACTTGTAACTTTGGAAACAGGTGTACCACTAGAACTAAGTTCTGAGTCTGAATCACCCTGAAACATAATTTTGGAGTGCTGTGGCAAAGACAAACAGCTTTCCTTTCAATTTTACCCTTGAGGAGCTGTCAGAGCTGCTCCCAGATGAGCAGATGTAATCTATCTTCACAGTGAAACACTTTGTAGCCTTCTGAGGGAGGGGCTGGTTGGTTCAACCCTCCTGCTGGCATTTCTGAGTTCCTTGGTTATTGGTTGGGGAGTAGGCCCCTTGTTTGACTGCTTTTCCTTCTGTGCACAGGGGGGCTGGATTACCTGGTGTTGAACCACATTGGTAGGACCCGTTTCCAGATGTGGACTGGAGATGTGGAATACACCCGCTGGCTCATGCAGGTGAGGTTTCCCAGCAGGAAGAGCTCACCTGGAACTGGGTGAGTCAGGCTTCTCGTGGGACAGCTTTGGGAAGCTCCAAGGCCAATTCAAGTCTGTGGCAATGGCTGAAAACAAACCTTTTATTTCATTCATGTTTCAAGTCAAACAGTTTGGAGGCTGTGATAGCAGAGAGGTGTTTTGCTGAAGTGGTGTACATTTGTGAAGGGAAATGTTTGGGAAGAACTTCAGACTTGTCTCCTTCCTTGTGTCCTTTCCATCTCCCATAAGTCCAGGACTGTTGGGATCTATGGGTAGTACAGGCAGTTGTACAGTGTCTGGCTTAGGAAGGCAAATAAGTGAACAGCAAACACTTCCTACCAATCTATGGCAAGTGCATGTGGCATTGCAGAACACAGTAAAGTTGTTTGAAATGCCATCTGCCATTTGAGTCTCTGTTCACAGCTTTAGAGTTTGCCTATAGAATCACCTTGGTACCAGGTTTTGGGGCCATGGAAATGAAGAGTTGTTTTCTTGATTCAGTCATCTTAGCTCGGGTGGGTCATACTAGTTCTGTTTCATCCTGGAAGGGGCCTGTTTGCTGGAGAGTGGGAACTTAGAATCATAGGTAAGGAATTCTTACAAGTTAGAGCACTCAAGCTCTAAAGAGATGCTGAATTTTATGCTTGATGATAGTCTGAGCTCTGTCAAGAGAAACTTAAAGGGGAGAAAATTGAGACACTGATGTCCTTCTTGCTGGATAGGGGTTACAGAATAAAGAATAGTATACAGGGAAATTAGGGACAGCTAATTGCATCTTGACAAGAAATTTTTGTGTTAAAGCTCAGGAATAACCTTTTCTGTTAAACTTCTCCACTGCTTTTTATGGAATCTGCAAGACTCATGGGATGCAATGTTTGTCTCTTTCTTTACAGAGATGATTTTTCTCACTTGGTATTTGAAAAGTCAAATCCAAGCTATGCTCCTTTCCTTTTTTGACTACTGTATTGACTTTATGGCTCATGCTTTCAAACCCTCTTGCTTCTTCCATGTCTACTTTTATCATTCCAGGTGAATTTCTTCAGTTACGTGGCACTTACAACAGCTGCTCTCCCCACCCTGGAGGAGAATCAAGGCTCGCTGGTGGTTGTTTCTTCCCTCACAGGTTAGTGGCTTTACCTGGAGTTGTTTCCTTGTGGAAACAACAGTTCCCAACACATTATATTTTTATGTCGCTCATGCCCTCAACACATTTTCCAACTGTGCACTTTATAGTATATAATAATATTATAATAAATATATAATAAGTATAATATGATAATAAGTGTGTGTGTGTGTGTGTGTGTATATATATATATATATATACACAGAGAGAGAGGCAGCCCCAGGGGCAGGTGCTGCTGCTCAGGCAGAGCCTCCTGGGGGAATGGAGGGGGTCAGGATTGTGGCTGGCCGGCCTCCTTGTTTTCTCTGGAACACCTTCTCTGTATTGCACCATATTGCATTCCCTTGCAGTTTTGCTCTTCATTCAGCAGATGCCCAGATCTGCTTGTCTGACTCCTGTCCCTCACAGCCAGGCCCATCTCTGCTACATTTCTGGCACAGCATGAAGATCATCCTGCCACTCTCAGGCCTTGGGGCTTTGGCCAGCCTGAGCAGCAGGCTGCTGAGCAGCTGCATCTGCTCTACAGGATGGAAAGGCAGGGGAAAGTCTTCGGTATATGCTCAAGGGAGTTGCATCACCTTACACAAGCTCAGACTTTGGGTCATCCCTGCCTTGTTGACACGATGTGCCAAGGAAATGTCATGGCCAATACCCCAGCATTGACCCAGTCCCTGTGTTTGTATGTTTATGGAGTGGGGGGAAAGGCTGCAGGTAGACCAGCACAGTGGGCTGTTTAGTCCAGCATGTGACCTGGTTACTGTGCAAGTTAGAAGAAATTTCCTCCCCTTACTCACTTTTGTGCTGAGCTGTGTTTGCAGAAAGTGGTGTAATTGTCTAAATTCTTTCATGGGACTAGAAATCGAGGGAAACTCACCTGAACAAAACATGAATTGATGCAGTATGACAAAGCCTTTGCCCAGATTCCCTAACCACGTACTCCCTTTACAGCCACTTTCCTGGTGTTTTCCATTCTCTCCTTTTCCTTTCCAGGGAAAATTCCCACTCCCTTCACCACTTCTTATTCTGCCACCAAGTTTGCACTGGATGGATTCTTCAGCTCGCTGCGCCATGAACTCACCATGCAGAAGAGAAACGTCTCCATCACACTGTGCATCCTGGGCCTGATTGATACTGAGACAGCACTGGAGAACACCAGGTGTGTATTTGGAGGAGGATGTAGAGCCTGGGAGGGAGTGTGTCTGTGGGGATACGTCTCTTCTTGAAAGCATGCAACAAAATGCACCACAGTGGTGTTTAAAGTGGTGCGTGCAAGAAAACTGATGGTTAGTGTGCACCTGCCTGGGCTCATCGTGGGGGTTGTGCACATCCACCTCAGCACTGACCGTGATTCAGATTGGCTCTGTGGCACAGTTAAAACCACACTGGGGCCTGACTGGCTTTGACCCTCTGACCATTTCCTTCCAGGGGCAAAGTGCACTTAACGGCTTCTCCCGCTCCCGAAGCTGCTCTTGCCATCATCCAGGGAGGTGCCACGCGGGTGCAGGAGGTTTTCTACCCCTGGTGGCTGCAGCAGGTGTGCTGCCTCTGGGTTTTGTTCCCCAGCAATGGGGGGCAGGTTTTAAGGAGTTTCTATAATTACAGCAGTCCTTAAGGGATGCCCAGTTTGTCTCCTCTCCCATCCTATATCCCTTCTAATTACATTCCCACCGTCCCACTAAGCATCCCATTCAACCATTGGCGTCAAGCAGGAGCAGGGCAGCAGTGGTAGCAAAGTAATCTTAGCTTTTTTCCTAAGATGACTCTTTGTCTCCCTCTCATCCTGCTTTAGCCGTGGTTTTGATGTTGCTACCCACAGGTCAGAGACCTTTTCTGCTGTTCACTGTCTTAGCCCTCCCCCCATCTCCCCTCCTTCAGCCTCACCTGTCTGCTTTTACTGCTTCCAGCCTTCTCTCAGACTTGGCTTTACCCTCTGCCTGTACAGGATGTACTGGATTGTCCTGCTCCACTGCTTCATTGCTTTTTGGATTCTGTGAACCTTCTTTTATTTTGATCTCTATTTTAATTAAACAGTTTATTTTAATGTGTTGGTATTACATGTTGATGCTTCCTCTATGAAAGAATACTGGTCACATGGGTTCTGTGGGCACAGGCCTGTTGGCACACAATTGCTGACTGCGTGGGACCTGTTAGTTCAGCCCCAGGGCTCTGGCAATGTCTTCTGCAGTAAGTGAAAGCAGGTGCAACTAACAATATGAAGCAGAACCCCAGTTACTTAGCAAGTAAAATTTTTATTAAATAAATTTAGGATTTTTTTTGACCAGAGTGAGGAATTTGACATTGACAAAGCTTGTATCGCACCTGTAACATTGTACAGTCACATTAGTAACTGTGATGGAAGAAACTGCAAATGCTTGTTTTAAACCAGCTTGACCTAGGTTTTCCAAAGTCCTTTTTTTTCCCATTTTGGATTTGTTTGTCTTTTTTCTTTTTTTTTTTCTTTTTTTGTTCAAAATTAGACTAAGTTTAAACTTCATGAAATTACTTGTAGCAGAAATAAAGTACATTATACAAATCACATACATAATAGATGTTAAGTATAAAAATGGTATTTACAATAAGTAAACATGGACTATAGAAACACACAGACTCACACAGCTTCATTCATCTCTCATAAACTCTCAGCATCAGACACAGAAGGGTAGTTGAGATGTGAAGGTACTTACAGAACTGTCCACACACACCTGAACAAAGGGAAACTGGAGGAGAGTGAGAGTTGGCCAAGATTCTCTAAAATCCCCATAGTTCACTTCAGTAATTGCATCAAACTTTCCCCACCAACCCTCTGTTCATGTTTCACTGCGCACACACACACACACACACACACAGACACACACACACACACACACACAAACACTAAAATGTTTGTGGTACCTTATCAAACTCTGGAATATTGAAATAAATCCTTCATTAATCACTGTGGGGTTGGTTGTTTTGTTCTGTCTTGCTTTCCTTATTTTTGTAGAAACTTAAGAGACTGTTTCCAATTTTTAAAGGGATGCGCCCCACACTCCCAGGGGATCTCTTTTAAATCAAATTCTGAACTACATTCTGTGCTTAAGAGCATGTCTATATAGCTGTCCCTAAGTATAACCAGTCTCTTGGAGTGCTGGGGAAAAAAAACAGAACTGCAACCCTCTTGTATCTGTTGGGGAAAGCTTGGCAGCAGGTGCATGAGGTGAGTCCTCTTGCTAAATTCAGAGGGGGAAAACATCCTGTTTCCTCTGGGAATCAGAGCTGCCCACTAGGCAGTTCTTCTGTGTCGTTCTACCCCTCAACACATCTTGCAGCGTGGGAGTGTTGGGTTATCTGACACGGGGAGGCAGTGTGTGGCCCCTGGGAGGCTTCTGTAACTGTTCTGCAGACTGCATCTGCTCACACGCTCATCTTCTCTTGCCTTCATCAAGAAAATGCTGTTACCATGGAGAGCTGTGAAACACGGATCTGTGCCATGTGTGGGGAGGCAGTACAGTTCCTGCAGGTAAAGGGGCTGGTTTCCTGTGCTCTCAGCCTTGTCAGGGAGTGCTCAGGATGGGGTCTGGCACCGAATTTCAGGAGCTTTGTCTGCAGAAGCCCTTGGAAAGGTAAGATTGAGAGCTCTTGAGATCCTTCACCAGGCTGGTGCTACAGCAGATTAGTGACTCGAGCTGAGCACCTGACTGTGCCCTAATTCTGGAGGTATGTATTTCTCCTTCTTCTTGCTCATGTTGAGCAGAGAGATGATCCCTCTCTCTCTTCCCCACCCTCCACTCCCCTCTCTCCAAGCATCCTCTCAAAACGTTCAGGCCTATCTCCAGTGTGTGCTGAGAAGACACTGTTGCAAAGGTAAACCCCAAACTTCCAATACCTTTTGCAAGAAGTCAGTCTCTGCATGGAAAAGTTTGGTCCTATGAGCCTTTTTAAAAAAAAATAGAGACTGTATATATTTATATTTATCTATGAAAGGGCTGGAAAGGGAGCAGGAGGGAGGGAGGGACAGGTCTAAGTTTCCATACATCACTGCATTAACCTAGAGACACACCAGTGGGTTTTCTTGGTCCATAAACTCCAGCCACACCCCGAGAGGAAGAGCTTCATGTTCCCAGGGGCTGCTGGTTTGCTGGTCCCTTTGCTGTGCACCACGTTAGCAGCAAATACACGAGTTGGTCGTGGCAAGAATCTTCCTCCTGGGCAGATATTGAGCCTTCTCTTTAATTGCATGTCTTGGAGAGGAGGGGAAGAAGAAGATGGGATGGGTAGGTGGGGAGCAGAGGAAGGAAAGGGGTGGTGTCAAAAGAGTCGATAAATTTACTGGCCTCTCTGTAAATCAACCTGAAGCAGAAATTCTTCCTCTGGACTTTCCTTTCACCTAAACAGAAAGGGAGGATGGTGGGAATTGGGACATTAGGAGGACACCTATGCAAGCATCAGCCTTTGAGTTGCTGTTGCTTAAACGTGAGGGACTATGACCCAAATTAGTCAGCCCTCCCTTGCTCCCTGTCTGTAGGCTGGCAGGAGCCAGCCCCTTGGCAGCAGCTCTCATGCCAGGCAGCCCTTGAGTGGTCCTTCAGGGTCTCACCTTTTCCCTGCTTATCTGTGAGCCTGTGAATCATGGGATTGGCCTATGTAACAACTGAAAACTTCTGGGTTTTAAAACCTTTTAAAGCAGACAAAAGCTATTTGGGAGTAGTTGGACAGTGGACTGAAACCTTGCTTAGACCACAAACAGACCCCACCTGCCTTGTGAGGACCCCAAGAACACTATAAGGCCTTAATGAACTCAACCAGCCTCAGCTGTGGTTTCTGTCCACACTGTTCTCATCACAGCCCTGGCCTGTGCCATCAGCCTTTGCCTGATCTACACTGTGGATGTTTCAGACTTCACCTGTCCATGGATCTGATCACCTGGACTTCAACCCTTGGACTGTCTTCCCATCTTGATGTTTGATCTGTTTGACATTAATAGACCTGCCTGGCAATCACTGGGCTATGTCTGACCCTCTTTACCTTCACCAGACCTGATCCTGATCTTGCCCTGCAGAGCCACTCTCTGCCTTGGCTTTGGGCTTGCCTCATTGCCACAGATTTGCCTGATGGTCTAGGTTGTTGGACCTCGCCATCATCTCCAGGCCTGCTCTGGTCACCTTGCTCAGGTGCTGGGGCTTGGGCCCTGGCAGGTGAGGCCTCTGCCCCACCAGCTGTGCTATTGCCTGAGGTCCTGGCCCCCCACTGCCAGCCCCTGCTGTCCCCACACTGGCCAACACTGTACAGAGCAGTGCCACCATGGTGCCAGCTTTACCTGTGCTGCAGAAGTGCCTCCTGCTTGCTCCCTGCTGTCAGTAGGGGTGGTTAGCATCCTTGGGTCGTTTTAACTGGACCTTCAAGCGTTTCATGCCAATCTGGAAGCCATTCATGGCCTGGATAGCAGTCTGTGCACTGGATGGGTTGTCAAAGCTTACAAAACCTGCAGGACAGGACACAGGCATGGATGACAACTGCACTGTTGGTGCCAGGCCCAGCACATGAGTGCCACATCATATCTATGATGTTTTCCTTGCCTCCTGGGTCAGCACTTACCAAAACACTTGCTCTGGTTGGTGGCACGATCCATGAATACCTTAGAGGAAATGATATTGCCAAAGGGCAGGAACATCTGCATCAGCTCATTGTCTCCAAACTCCTGAGGGAGGTGGTAGATGAAGAGGTTGCAGCCTTCAGGACCTGCAGGTGTGGGGGCAATGGAGAAGGACAAAACAGAAGCCCCCCAATGGGAATGGGAAGAGAAACAGGCTCAATTCACAGCACAGCACTGGAGGAGAACCCTAGCACTGCCTCCTTCTGCTTTGACCTCCCCTCACTTGTCTCTCAGTCGCTGCTCCAGGAAGGGTTCTGAGGGCTCCCTGAGAGCAGCTGGGAGGTAATACACAAAGCTAGAGTTTCTAAAGAGCAGATTCACTTTCAAAGCTTGCCTAGTTCCCACATAGGATGCTGGACACAATAACTCTGTGAGTGTCTGGGTGCTGTTTTGCTGGAAGGAACTCACTGAGGTGAGAGTTCCTCATTCATCGCTCTCCCAGCCCTGGGAGAGCAGCAGACACTGCTGCTTTAGCATTCCCTGCCCACAGCTAGGCAGTGGTTGCCTTCAGTCCACAAGTCACAGACTTGACTGCAAATCTGGACTGCCACACGTCCCATTCATGGGCTGACCTGGTCCTCTCCCCTCCTTCATTTGCTCCTGATGAGCACAAGAAGCTACTCCCTCTTTGACTCCTGTATGGATCAGGAGCAGAGAGAATGCCTTTGCCTGCAAATTCTATTCAGGCCAATTCTGAAATAAGTTGAAAAATAAACTCAGGAGGCTATGAAGGCAGAGAAGAGAGGAGAGGACATTGGGAGAGGCCAGTTTGACTGGTACCACTGTGGTTCTGGCACCAGTAAAGATGGGGAGGGAGTGCTCTTTCCCTGGCTGCTTAGGGAAGGTGCTGACTCTGGTGTGAAAGCTTGGTGTCCTAGTGCCTACTACCCCCTTTGTACCTGGCAACATCTGGCCAGTAAGAAGCTCAGGGAGTTTGCATAACAAGCATCCCGTGAATTTTCCCAGTCCACTCACTGCAGAGATGCGGTTGTTTCCATAACCCAGTTCCAGGATCAAAGATTAGTGGACAAAAATCAGTGCTGTCTCCTCTCCACTGGTTCTGTGGTGTAGCAGATGAGCAACACAAATCCCACCCATGTCCCTGGACAGATTCCCACTTTGAAGCTCACCTTCTCGCTGCTGCTGCTGCAGGATGGGAGGCTGCTGAGGGATGCTCTGTGCAATGGGGGTGATGGTGGTGGCTGGATACACAGCTGTATTCCAGAGACAGAACAAACCATTTACCTGAGGATCTGCTCAGCCACACAAGGGCCTGAGGGGGACAAGGGAAGCTGGTACCTGCATACTGCTGAACTCCTGTGAAGGCTGGGTGCAAAGTCTCTGCTACTGAGGGGCTCTGGGCTGCAGAGAAAAAAATAATCAGAAGCACAGCAAAGGAGATCACTCATGCATTCTCTGTGTGTGTGTGTGTGGTGTTGTTTCCCACGCCCTACCCCCAGTGAGGCTCATTGCCTGGCTGGTAAGGAGCTAGAAAAGTGCTCTCTGTGGGAAATCCAGAAAAGAGGAACTAATTGCAGTTCCTCAGGTCTGTGGATGGTGGGGTTTTTTCCCTGCCCTCAGTACCTGAATATGGCACAAGGCCATTGGTGTAAACTGTTTCCAAGGTTGGATGCCCGTTTGAGAATGGTACCACTCCAGTGAATCCATTGGAAATGGGCGCTACCAGTCCCGGCACGGCTGCTGTTCCCAGGAGAGGTGGTGAATGTAGCCCTGCAGAACAACAAGAGAGAACATCCCATCAAAGTCAAGGCCCCACAAAGCCTGTGCTCCCACCTTCCACCTGCCTGGCAAGACTGCTGTGTATGAAGCTGTTATCTCTTCTGGTTGGCTGTGCACATGACAGACTAATGCTGGAACCTTCACAAAATTAAGAGGCAGCAGCTGGTGAGAAGAGTGTGTCCAGCACTGCTAGTCCCAGCTGCTGCCAGAGCTTTGGGACGGAACATTTTCACTCTAGGTTTGTGCAGCACCTTGCATGATACACGCCTGTTCTTCTTGGGTGTTCAAACCCACTGTGCACCATTACTGTGGGATGATGACAATGAGTAATAGCACTGCTGGCCTCAGGGCCACGTGCAGTCCTGGGAACCCTGTCCTTCTCTACTGTCTCAAAGGGAAAAACTGCAGCAGAAATGAACAGCAGTGGGGCGAAAGAACGTGTGCTGAGCCTGTGAAGGTGTCAGGGAGGCTGCAGAAGTTTGTGCAGACTTGAGACTGCCATGCTCAGAGGCTGCACTGATGGAAAAGAGTGAGCTAATCCAGATGCTGAGCCTGGAGGCATGTAGGGACTGTTTCACATGGGTGGGCACCGTGCCCAGTGCTGGGGCAGGAGGCTCACAGGCCCTCACCTGATGCTGGTGCAATGGGAGCAGCTGGCAGCCCGTTGAGACTGACGGCCCCGATCTGCTGGATGTGGCACGGGGAGAAGGCGACGCCTGGGCTCAGGTAGCTGCCGTGGGAGGTGGAGAGAACTGTCGTCTGCTGCTGCATCAGCTGCAAGGCAGGACCGTGCAGTCAGAGCCTGATGCTGACCAGGGCCTCCCAACCCCAGGGCCCCACCAGAGCTGGGAGAGGCCACAGGGGCCAGCCCAGCCACTGCCACAGCTGGGACCAGGGCCAGGCTGGAGCTGCAGCCTTGCCATGTCCCCCACCCCTAGCCACCACTGTGCTTTGCTGGGCTCCTGGCACCTGCTTGGAGCTTTGGGCTCCTGCCACCTGCCCCTGGAGGTTCAGCTTCCTGCACCTGCCCCTGGAGCTTTGGGCTCCTCTCACCTGCCCCTGGAGCTTTGGGCTCCTGCCACCTGCCCCTGGAGGTTCAGGTTCCTGCACCTCCCCTGCAGCTTTGGGCTCCTGCCACCTGCCCCTGGAGCTTTGAGCTCCTCTCACCTGCCCTGGAGCTTTGGGCTCCTCTCACCTGCCCTGGAGCTTCAGGTTCCTGCACCTGCCCTGGAGCTTCAGGCTCCTCTCACCTGCCCTGGAGCTTCAGGTTCCTGCACCTGCCCTGGAGCTTCCCACAGCACCACCACACCTGCTGGGGTGGGCAGCAGCAGCCCCACACCCGAAGGGCCACACTGTGCCTGGCTGAGAGCCCCCATGTCCTGGGGCCCAGGGGATCCTGGTGGCCACCTACTCAAGCAGTGGCTGCCCACCGAGGAGGGACAGTGGCCAGGGCCTGGCCACATGGGAAAGCCCCTGAGAGCAGGGCACAGCTTCCCATCCTGCAGCCAAGGGACACGGCTCAGTGGGCATCCCTGTCCACAAAGGCAGTGCCACGGCTGGGCTGGGCAGCCCTCTCTCTCCACATGCCAGCAGCCTTGAGGGCTCCTGGCTCACTCAGCCATGCACCTGGATGGGCCCCTTGGGCTCAGAGAGCTCCTGCAGTGGGGAAGGGAGCAGGGAAGGGCTGTGCTCCCGGCACCCGGCAGTGCTGTCTCCCCACAGCCCCTTCCCTCTGATCGCTTCTCCTGGGACAGTGCCAGGTGTGAAATAACACTGCTCTGCCTCGAGGAACAGGGGGCACATTCCTCTGATTTTGCCCAGCTCACCCTGGCACGGCCACCCTGCTGTGCCACCAGGTGTCTGCCCAGGCCCAGCCCTTCTGTCTCACTCCACCAGCAGAGGTGTGTGTGCTCCACGATGCCCTGAGCCCAGCAGGCACCCTGGGGTCACAGGACATCAGCCCCCCGTGCTCCCCTAACACACCTGCCTAGGCAGAGATGCACCGTGCAGAAGGGAGGGTGGGCTGGCATATCGAGGTTGCAAGGAGGGTTAGGAGTAAGAAGAAAAAAATCCTTCTGGTCCTATTTGACCATCAGTGGGGGCTCTGGAGCATAAGACACCCTCAGGAGTGCAGTGGCAACAAAGACATCGTTCTGGCTGCAAAATTATCCAGCCCCTTTTGAAGCCATTAAGCAAGAAGAGCAGGGGAGGCACAGGCACCATAGTTTCTCAGGAGGTGCAGAGGGGCGACACAAGGCAAAACCCAAGGAAACAACACAAATCTTCCTTACATTGCCACATCCCACCGTCTGCTCTGCAACATAAACACACAGCTCTCAGGCAACCTCCCTCATCCACAATTGGGTGAGCCAGTAAGCCAGCCTGGCCGAGGTCTGACTGAAGAATCTGGTACCTCTGAAAAGTTTGTGGTCAGCTAAACCTTCTCTTGATGTCCTTCACACAGAAGCTGATGATTGCTCTGGCATGAAAAGAGGAATTCCATGGCATTGCTCACTCTGTAAGCTGGTACAAGCAAAGCCACTGGGCTGAAACTGGCTCTGCAAGGCAGTGCTGGGACAGGGACAAGCCCTTGTTGGGGACTGCTGGGCACCCCCTGGCACAGCACAGAGCGGGGTCTGATGGACTGGCAGCACTGGGGGTCAGCTCTGCACAGCTCCAGAAAGCAAGAGCACTGAGATCCCCTCCCTGTTGGCCACCACATCACCTCTGGCACCTCTGGCACCTCCTTACTGGGGGTCACTGCCCCTGAGCCAGGACTGCAGGGAAATGTGGTGTGCCCAGAGAGCACAGGACTCTGCTGGGGGAGGTCTCTGTGCCAGCCTGCACATACTCCTCGTGCTGTCTGCTCACTGTCCCCACTCCAGGGCACAGGAACCAGCACTGAACTTACTCACTGTGTGAATATTGACCTTCTTTATCCTCATTAATGCCTGTTCTGTGCCAGGCCCTGGCTGGACCAAGACCTGCATCCGACTGCATATGCACCGACCTGGCATTCTGAAATTGTTCTCATTACTTACATAAAATTACCATAATGAACCATCAGAGCAGAAAGAAAAGGAGGGGGGGGAGGTGTGGACAGATTACATTTTGTGTTTGGAACTAACTGATTTATGATATACAAGAAATATTCAAGCATTATAAGCACTTAGTAAATTGCACTGACTCCTTTTTTAAGACTTCAGGCCTCTTTTGTATTGATAATTATTATTTTTTTCTGCTCCCAAACATTTTCCTCACACCACCTGAACTAATTTGTTAAATAAAATGAAATGAAGTACTAACTTTTCACTTGCAAAGGCACCGGGGACCAAAACCTGGTTTAAGCATTGAAATAAATTGCTTCCAGATGCTTAGCCAGTTGTACTTCCCAGGTGAGACTTCTTCCTATAAACTGTTTCAGCTAACAGGTACTGTTTGACTATTTTAAGTACCTTATTTTGCATATTTGAATAGATCAGAATAACTTCAGACTTAACATAGTGTGTGATTATTTCATGTTTAACTTGAGAGACCTTTTAAAGAAAACGGCAATTAATATAAATTTAGAGCATCCAACTGAAAACAAAACCAACACCAAAACAACCCAGGTTCCCAACTTCTCCTTCCTAGACTGGGACTCCTGAGGACTGCTGTGGCTTGGCAACGCAGCAAACCCCACGGGGACAGGGAGAGAAAGTTTTTGGCATGTTAAATGATGAGTATAAGAACCTTTGATGCCTGTGATGCACCCGTGCAGCACTGGCTCCTCCTTGCCAGAGGAGCCACCCCCCGAAAGCTGCCCAAGGCAGGACATTCCCAGGCACTGCAAGGAGATTCAGTGAGGAAATCCCTCTCTTTTGCCCCCACTTCCCGAGGTTTTAGATGGCATTTCAAGGGGCTGATACCCTCTCCCTCTGATGGGAACTGGTCAGGATCTCTCCTCCAGGAGAAGGGAGACCAAAGACTGGGATGACACAGGAGAAGAAACAGTCAGGTGTGAGGTCAGTGCCTCAGGAAGAAAAAGGAGAAAGAACCAAACTCTGGAAAGTAAAAGCAAAAAGAGGAAACAAAATCACCAAAAAGTGGGGGACAGGCTGAGTCTTAAGTCAAGGGGAAAGCCAAAATAAAGTCTCAGAGTAGGAAGGGC
The DNA here is from genome assembly GCA_013396735.1 of Grallaria varia. NCBI lineage: Eukaryota > Metazoa > Chordata > Aves > Passeriformes > Formicariidae > Grallaria > Grallaria varia. Next base: position 29,597 of record VWZG01001436.1, on the reverse strand, counting down.
AGTGAAGGATCACAGACCAACACAGTAACAGACACAACTGAGGAGAAAGAAGGTGCAGAGAAGCAAGGAGCACAGCTTAGACCTGACTGGCTTCTTGTCATCAGCAGGAGTTCCTGAAGATTGGAGGGCACTTAAAAGACCGAGTCTAGAAGGTCTCACTGCTCTTCTTCCTTACACATCCTGGACCACAAGCTAATAAAGCACTTTCTGCCACCATCACCTCACTGTGTGGTCCAATCCTGCCTCCTTCACCACCATGCCATGCCCCAGTTGGTGCCATCCCTGTGACAGCAGAAGACACACCAGAATGATCATCTGGTGACCCACAGCTGAGCTAAGCTACCTTTGACCTCAGGTATAACTGCCTTGTGGGCTGGCCAGAAAAGATGGGTCCTGCCAAAAGGTCCTGGTGGCTGCTCAGAAAGGGTTCTTCCCTCTAAATTGTGCTTCTGCTGGAAGGCTTGGAATGGCATAACTGTTCTCAGCTTCATCACACAGGAAACATCAAATAATCTGTGTTGGATAAATTCTACTGTTTGGTTCCCAAAATGCCCCGCCTCATATAATTGCCTCTTTTCCATGCTCTTGCCACACACTTAGAAGACATTTGGCAGTTTCTGGGGACTCTCTGGAAGGAAAAGGCCAACAGCTGAGAAACAGTTCCTTCTCTGTCATGTAAATGAAAGGAAGGCACATCAAGTAGCTGTTGAAGCCATAGGAGAAAGGGGCGTCCACACATACAAGAATAGGTTTATTTGTGCTCCCCACTCCCTCGAGTATGTACTTTGGATTTCTTTATCAACACAAGAATCTCTCATGCCTTGAGCAATTTCTGAGCCTCCTTCCATGGGTTTTATACTTGGCAGTAGAGACCTCAAAATGAGAGTCACTGAGAAGACTCCAATGATGCTCCACTGCATCTGCTGCAGGACTCGTTGAGTTTGGGACCTGCAGTCACCACCAGGGCTCCAAGGCAATGGGGTTCCCTCACCAAGATCCCACACACAGCCAGACTGCAGGAACACCTCTGGCCCTCTGCTACCCACTGCTCCCTCTCCAGCACCCTGCAAACCCCACAGTCACTCTAACCAAGGGAGAAAACCCTGCGAGCCAAGGCCAGCATTGGGAAGCCCTCCGAAGAATTTCAGCAGAGGAATAAACTTGTGAAGCTGCACCCAGGGCTCTCACGGTGCTCCAAAATCAGAGAGAGACACACACATTTGTGCCACAGACCCAGAGCAAGAGTTCACAAGTTGGTACCACACGTCTGGCACACATTGCAAGACAGAAAGACACTGGGTCATGCTTGACCTGTCCCCAGACACCTCCACCAGCCTCCACCACACCAGAGCCATCCAGGCTCACTTGGAGGGTGCCCCAGCTCTCCCGTGCCCCCCGTCCCCGGAGAGAAGGGCACAGAGACCGTGCGGGACAAGGCTCCTGGCTGCAGAAACCCAAGGCAGGAGCGAGTCCCAGGGTGGTGGGAAACCTTCCTGCAGCCCTGGAGAGCCCAGGCTGTGGGCTCGCAGGCGCAGCCCTGCCCCAGGGCAGCCTCTCCCCACGGCCCCACGCGGGATACTCACAGCCTGCGCATAGGCGCTGTATGGGCTGAACGGCAAGGTGAGGGATGGAGTGAATATCCCCAGCTGCCCCACCATTTGCTGCATACGGCGGAGGGTCCTTTCCTTATCTGTGTCAGCAAACTTCACCACTAGACTGGAGGAGGCACCCTAGGCACGGAGAGAGAGAGGAGACAGACAGGAGGCAGGAGAGAAGAGGCGAGGGACAGCCACAGAGTCAGCAGGCAGGCAGAGCGGGCGGCAGAGAGGAGTGGGAAGAGGAGCAGGAGAGCAAATATTGGCGTGAAAGAGCTCGGGAGCTGCCTGGAACCTGGGCTGTGCCCTTCTCCATCCGTCCATCTCTCCATCCAACCCGTCCCCTCACACCCTGAGCCCTGCACGGGTGCGTGCACACATGGGTGGGTGTGCACATGGGTGGGTGTGCACATGGGGTGGGTGCACACATGGGGTGGGTGCACACAGGGGTGGGTGTGCACATGGGTGGCTGTGCACACATGGGGTGGGTGAACACATGGAGTGGGTGCGCACATGGGGTGGGTGTACACATG